>JAJEJO010001189.1:500175-529880 GCA_020662805.1 Glaucomys volans
TTTGAGGCCAGACTAAGCAACTTAGTAAGACTCTGTCTCAAAATAAAAAATAAAAAGGACTTGTGGATGTGGCTCAGAGGTAAAGCACCCCTACATTCAATCCCTATTCAAAAAAAAAAAATAAGAGAGAGAGAGAGAGAGAGAGAATAAAACTAAGTACTTGGGCTGGGGGGTGGTTCAGTGGTAGAGTGCTTGCATAGCATGTGTGAGGCACTGGGTTTCATCCTCAGCATCACATAAAAAAATTAAAAAATAAAAATTTAAAAAGACTAAATACTAAGGACTTAAAATCAGATTACTACAGTGATGCAGCCACATCAATGTTCATAGCTGCCCAATTCATAATAGCTAGATTGTGGAACCAACCTAGATGCCCTTCAATAGATGAATGGGTAAAGAAACTGTGGTATATATACACAATGGAAAATTACTCAGCCATAAAGAAGAATAAAATTATGGCATTTGTAGGTAAATGGATGATGTTGGAGACTGTCATGCTAAGTGAGATTAGCCAATCCCAAAAATCCAAAGGCTGAATGGTCTCTCTGATAAGTGAATGATGATGCATAATGTGGGGTGGAAGGGAGGCAAGAACAGAGGAAGGATAGATAGCATAGAGGGAAGGGAGGGGTGGGGTTGGGGTGGAGGGGTAAGAATAATAACAGAATGTGTGACAGACATCATTGCCCTGTGTATATGTATGAATGCACAGATGGTGTGACTCTACTTTGTGCACAACCAGAGAAACAATAGCTGTACTCCATTTGTGTTCAATGGATCAAAATTAAATGAATTAAAAAAAAGAGTAAATACTTAATTTTATTGTGTTTGTCAATTTTATTAGCATTTCTAAGAACCAATGATTTATTTGATTCATTCCTTTTCCCTCTTTCCTATTATATTTAAACTAACTGTAGCTATTTCTTTTTATTTTCTTTTATTTTTCTCCCCTCTACTGGTTTATACCTTATTTCTATTCTATTAGTCACTAGAACATTAATAGACACTTAGCTTAATGGAATATAGTCTTTAACCTCCTCAGATAGAAACATAAATATTTTAGACATTGACTACAGTCATCTGCCACTTCTTATTATCTAATATGACCCTGTATCATAGTTGTTTGGTAATTAACTTCATCACTTAAAGCACAATTAGTATTTTGTTTCATCAGTATTTATATATATATTCCTACATGCTTATCTTAATCTTTTGTCATTATTTTGTTTATTTCTCAAACAATCTTTTAGGATCATTTCCTTCTTCTGTATTTTTCAGAAATCGTTTTGGACAAAGCCTGTTTTGTTTGGGTGTTTTTGTGGCGGGGGGGGTGGTGGTAAAGTCCTTTTTTTTTTACTGAAATGTCTTTATAATTAATCTTCATCTTGAAAGATGGACTTTCTGCGTGTACATCCTAGGTCGCCAGTTGTGCTATCTGAGCACTTTAAGACACTATTCCGCATCTTCTGGGTCCCTCCCATGAGTCAGGTGTCATATCATCACGGGCATTGTCATTCCTTTGTTTGTGACATGTCTTTTCTCTCTGGCTACTTTAAAACTCTTACTTCCATAAGATGAATAATCAAGACTTTCATCAAATTGCCAAGTCTTAACTATCACGGATTTGTTTTTCACATTCCATTATCTTCTTTTGTAACTCTACTGTCATTTTGTCTGAGTCCATCCCTTCCTCGGTCACATCTACCTGGGTCTTTGTATTTCTAGGTAGCTGTTACTCCATGTTCCTATGCATGCGGCCTCTTACTTCGCCTTATCTTCTGCTTCACCAATTCTTACTGCAGCTTGATTTATCTGCTTCTTAGCCCTTTCCCCTATGCGTTAAACTTTATTTCTCTGTCTAGAAGGTAAGCTCAGGAGGCCTAACAGTGTTTCCCGTTTGCTGCAGTAAAGCCAACACCTGGAGAGTGTCGGTCACACAGCAGATGTTCAATAAATACTTGTTGGCAAACTCTTACACTTTTTAGTCCTGGAAATTCCATTTACCTATTTCCCAGTCTGCTTGATCAACATGGTGATGTCATTTCTTTTTCAAATTTTATTTCCTCCTTTTATCTTCAGCACTAACATCTTATTTTATATTCTGTGTCCAGTAATTCCAGATCTGAATAGTATGTTGTTCTAGTCTGTTTGTTCAAAGTAACTTGTTTCTTTCTGTATTTTATGTTTCCGTGGATTTTACTTGTAGGAATTCTTTGAGGCCTGAAATGAAGGAGTAGTGTATCAATGACAATTTGTGTTGGTTTTACTCTGTGCCTGAGGATCTCTCTATTTTAAGCTATAATTCTTAGCTTATGTTCCTGAGGACCACAAAAATAATCTCAGTTATGTCAAATCCATGAAAGGAAGTTTTTAGAAGATTTTTTTTTCTTTAACTTCTATCCATCACTCTGGCCAACACTGTTATGTACTGAGAGATTAATTGTCCCTTCTTTTTTTTTTTTTTTTTTTTTTTTTGGTGGTAGTGGTACTGAGAATCAAACCCTGGGTGCCCTACCACTGTGCTATATCACCTATCCTTTTTATTTTTTATGTTGAGAGAAGGTTTCACTAAGTTACCCAGGCTAGCCTCAAACTCCCCATCCTCCTGCCTCAGCCTCCTGAGTTGCTGGGATTACAGATCTGCACCACTGCATCTGCCTTGGGTTTTCTCTTTTTAATTTCCCTTTTACCTAAGGACATAGCCCTTTCTAGGTCCTGCATTTATATGAAATGATCTGTAATAAATCGGTGTCTTATGCTGACCTAATACTTTGCCTCCAGTACCCCTTGTGCCCCAAAGATCCAGTGACTTTGATAGATGCAGAGGACCCAGGCTTTGTTTCATATATTATTCTTCTCAGGTCAATAGATGATAGAATCCCAACAATAGAATCCCAACAATAGAATGGGATGGCTTAAATAACACAAAGTCATTTTCTCACAGTTGTGAACAGTCCAAAATCAAGGTGTTTGCTGATTCTGTTTCTGGTGAGGATATTTCCCTGGCTTCTCCCTGTGTCCTCACATGGTCTTTGCTCAAAACATGATTGGGAAGGTTGACACAGAACAAACTCTTCTTATATAAAGAAATTAATCACATCAGATCAGGGCCCCATTCTGATGACTTCATTTAATTTTAATTATTCCTTTAAAGTCCCCTCCTCAAATAGAGCCACATGGAGGTTAGGGCTTCAACTTACAAATTTGGGGGAGATGCAAACATTCATTTCAAGACATATATTTCAGGCGGGCATGGTGGCGTACGCCTGTAATCCAAGGGACTTGGGAGGCTGAGTCAGGAGGATTGCGAGTTCAAAGCCAGCCTCAGCAACTTAGCGAGGCCCTAAGCAACTCAGTGAGACCCTGTCTCTAAATAAAATACAAAATAGGGCTGGGGATGTGGCTCAGTGGCCGAGTGTCCCTGAGTTCAATCCCTGGTTCCAAAAAAAAAGACATATATTTCCAGGTTTTCCTTTTCTTTATACCTAAACTCATAACATTTCCATTAGTTTCTTTAAAAACTTATTTAATTATTTCAAAAGGTTCTTTTTCATTTAATATTTTAAATGTCATGCCGCAGACATGAGTTTCAGAATCTCTAGCTTTCTGTATTGCGGGGAAAATACATCTCTCCTCTGTTTAATCTTGCAGTAGGCAGTTCCATCTGACCTCAAATACATGCTTCAAGTAACACATAAAATTTGTATTTCCAGTCCTGGCTTCTCTCCTGCAATCGAGACTCATAGCCACCTGCTATTCAACATCTTTACTTGTAACTTTATAGAATAGTTAAAACAATGTGTCCCAATCAGAACTGGGCTTTCCTATCAAAATTTATTTGTCCCTGTCTTTACTATTTTGGCTAGTGTCATGATAAATAGTTGCTCAAATCAAAAATCCTAGATATTGATCTTGACTCCTCTTTTTCCCCTTCTTCCTACATGTAACCCTAGAATAAGTCCCATCTTCCCTATTTTCCTCTCCACCTCCTTTCCTACCACCTTTGGCCAAGCCACCATCTCATCTCAGCTTGCTACTGCTCTAACCTCCTACGCCACCAACCTTCATCTACATCCACTCTCTGTATCCCAGGCTCCACAAAGCAGTTAAAGTGATCCATTTAAAGTGCAAATTGTATCATATTTCACCAACTTAAAATTCTCTATTTGCTTCCCATTATACTTAGAATCATATCTAAACTTCTTACCGTCACCTACAGGACCTTAAATGTTGCACCTGTCATTCACTTCTGTAAGCTTGTCACGTACACTGTTCCCTGTGCTCACTCCACTACAGGCACTCTGGCCCTTTCTGTTGCTCAAATGCACTTTATTCATTTTCCCCTCAAGACCTTGACACTTGCTGTTTGTGGGGATGTGGAAGAGCCACTGAGGCATGTGCATCCTTGCGGCTGTGGAGTAAAATCCTGTGGAACACCCAGGATTATCATGCTTGGGAAGCACACTCCCAGTGACCCCCCGCCGAAGGAGCAGTGACTCAGGAGAGTCTCACCCCAACCCCGCCACCGCTCTCTCCTTCAGCATTGTACAGTTTCTGGCTGGACCGTTCTCATAGGCTCTCGCATTTATGCCTGGTTGCTCATTAACTCCCATCTTGTATAAAAGATGTGTGCTCCCATATTAAAGCTGAGATTGCATCCCAGAACCTGTCTCCTGGAGTTGATTGGGCTCGGTCACCTCACCCCTTCCAAGGGAAAATTCCCATGTTCCGTGACAGCTGTTCCCACGGCAGGAATACACTTCTTTATGGTCTTATAAACTGAAGTCTCAGTTCAGATGCCATCAAAAAGACCTTCTCTGGGCACTTCTCAACAGTCCCAACATGCTCCTCCAGATTCCCTGACTGCCTTTTTCCAGAAAGCTGACCTTCAGGGATATATCAATAGAACCTCCTTGCTCTCTCTTTGCACTGATTTTGCTTGTGGGAAGCAATGGCAGGAGATAGGAGGGCAGGAGGAAAGGAACATCTAGGCATATTTTTCCGTGACTGTGGGGAGCCATCCATGTCTAGCAGAATCAGACTTGGCTGAGCCATGGGATACAGAGGTCTGACTTCCAGGAACTAACAGTCATGAGAGACTGTTCCAGACAGGCAGGGAGTAGGTGGCCCTGTATGAAGTGGCTCACTGCCTGAGGAGATTCCAATTCCCTAAGCAAATGGCTCCCCTAACTCCACCCCATCCTCTTCCTCACAGAAGGAGCCCCTCCTGGTACAGGTCCCTTTACAGGTATAACTATAAATAAAGGTGAAGGTGGAATTCTTCATCTTGTTGTTGGAGGTCAGATCTGGTATGGCCCGATCCACCACACCACCCTCCAGTTGAAAAGATTGTTGGCTCTTGTGTTTATTGATTAGATAAATTTATTAGTAATTAACCGATTTATTGTTGACACCATCATCCTCCAACAGAAACTCTTTCTCTTATGTTGTAACTGTTTAGTTTGGGTCTAGGCCTATTGTCACTGTTTGACTAGGCCTCAACCTGTGGGTTTTTGTCCCTTCTGGAGGGGGTAAGGCCAATGAGGTAACCAACACCCTTGGGAGAGCAAGTTCCAGACCAGTCTCAAATTTATTAAAGAATTACAGCACTTTTATAGAAGAGGGGAGTCCGAGAACAAAGAACCGGTAGTGTAACATGGTAGTGTGTAAGGATGGTCCAATGAGGAGTCACACAGTTTACCAAAGGGAGGAGGGAGAGAGAAGGACAAGTGAAGCTCACCTGGGGCAATGGCCGTCAGCGGGTCAGGTCACTTGGGAGTTTCCTCCACAAGCATGAACAATCCTGAGTGTTCAAATCAAGGATTATACCTTTCCACAGCCTGAGAGCATATACCTCAGTGGCTTCTTTCTGCATCTCCACATCTCCCCCCTTTCTTTTTTAAACTGTGGGCTCCTCATTGAATGACTCAGTAACAGCAACACTGGCATCACAATAGGTGAGGTAGACTCCAGCAGGGAAGAAAAACAATCTTAAAGTCTTTGACAGCTTAACAAGATATGGGGTTACAGCAGTACAGCAATACATGAGGACATATGTATTCATAGTACAATCTTATAATTTCAGTAGTACAACAATACGGTGACTTCATTAGTAAAGTGATAGCAATTCAGTAGTAAAACAATATATAAGGTGAACTTCATTAGTAAACTGATAACAATTCAGTAATAAAACATAACAATCATATTATTGATTAGTGAGGGCAGCTACAAATGCTTGTGGGTTCCCTTTTTCTCCTCTCATAGATGCTGACAGGGCCTAAACTACTAACTGTTATTGCTGCTTGTGTTCTAGCAGCTGTCTTTTGAAAAGATTATAAATGCATTGACATCCACAGAGGCAAAGAAATACCAGAAGTATACTATGCATTACACTAATGAACAGACCTTTTAACCAAGTGATATTCGGTAGCCAAGATGTTAACCCATCCCATAATTCTGAACCTCCTTCATATTGTCTTATGTTAGCGACTATGTCTTTAAGCGAGCGAGTTCTTATGCAATTGAATCACTGTTATCACTGAGATTAAAACAACACATATTTTTTACTTCCTTGCAGCTTTTGTAAACAATAGTAAATAATCCATTTCTGCTCTGTTATCAAGAATAGCTTGTCTATGTTGTTTTTGCTCATCATTCAATAAAGCTATGGCAGTAGGGGTGTAGTTAACATTTTTTACCATAGCACAAGCCAATTTAACAACCGTTTTATAGGCTCCCACTGCTAGGCCTGGGATGCCTACAAGGGAAGAGGTCAAGGCAGTGTACTGTACCTTGGACATGAGACGTACTGAGTCATCACAATCTCCTCAAGCTGTATAGATCTCTTGTGAACTCTCTTTGCAGGATGGTAATTGACAAGTTCATCATGAGAAGGAAGAAAAACAGTTAATCAACTAAGACAATAGCAAGTGCCATGGACCATGTATGCTGGAATATAATTGAGAGTATATGACCCACAAAAGAAATACCAGTCAGTCAGCAAAGGAATATATGCATTTGCATAACTAATTGGCTCAATATTAGTACAGTTAAAGGAAGGATTGCCAAAAGATTTACAATTGGTTTTACAATTTTGAATTTCTGCACAGGTGTCATTACTATTGAAGACGACAGTGGGAGTGAGTAACTCCATTGCATTAACAGGTTTTGCAGACTGAGGATGACCCCAATCATATGAATCCTTATAGGAGATGTTTTTCTTAAAATTGGAAAATATAGTCATATTAGCTATTTCCTGTGCTGGACGATAAACTGGCAGAAGGCAGGAACGTAAAATCATGCCCATATGAACATCCTGACGAAGACAAATTTCAGACGTATTTACGACTTCCACCAAACGAACCCACGTGTTATAGTGCATGTGAGCATCTAAGGAAGTGGGTGCAGCATGAGCAATACTTGACTTAGCAGTAATAATAGCACACATTAAGAGATAATGTCCCAGCCGGGCGTGGTGGCGCATGCCTGTAATCCAAGCGACTTGGGAGGCTGAGTCAGGAGGATCGCGAGTTCAAAGCCAGCCTCAGCAACTTAGTGAGACCCTAAGCAACTCAGTGAGACCCTGTCTCTAAATAAAATACAAAATAGGGCTGGGGATGTGGCTTGGTGGCTGATGTGCCCGAGTTTTAACCCCGGGTTAAAAAAAAAAAAAAAAAAGAGATAATGTCCCAGCTCCCGGCTGTGGTTCCGGTGCCATCACCATCGCTTGGTCTGTGAGATTCTTGATGTCTCCCCATGTGATGTTTTGCTCATGGCAACGGTGTCTTGTTCTCCAAGGATGATGTGGTCCACCTCCTTGAGGACACTGGTCATTCAGCGACAAATTCTCCATCTGATGAGTAGGGGGCCTGGACATGGGGATGAATGTTCCTGGCTGGTACCCACCGAGGCTTTTCTGCAGTTTCTGGAAAGACACAAGCAAATCCTCTGCCTTGGGTTAGCAAGGGGTGTGGACCATGTCATGTGTTAGTTAGTGAGTCCCTCCACCGAACTAGTGGCAATGGAGTTGGGGGTGGCATTAGAGCACCCCAATGTTTATGAATAGGAGAGAGACCTTTATCATCAAAGGTGAGAAAATTTAATGTAAAAAGGGCTTGCACAGTCAAATTTAAAGTGAAATGCAGGGGTGTAACCCCCCTTTCTTTTTTAAATTGAACTTTGAGTATTTCATTAGCTCATTTAATGAGTCCTTGACTTTGAGATTATAGGGTATACCTGTAATGTATTTAATATTGAAGCTGTTTAGAAAATTTTGAAAGGTAGAGGCAGAGCCTTAGTTCAGGTGAGGCAGGGCTCCTTATAAATCTTAGGTAAATTGTTTTTGCTTTGAAGTCAATCTTTGTTTCCTTTGTTATGAACAGTGTGATTAAGCTTGTAACTCTAGTGAGGGGTAAAGGAGAACTGGAGAATAACGATTTATAAGTTTAAAGAGTTATGTTACCAACTTTTACCTGTATATGTTTTTTAGCAAGTTAAAGGTTAAGTAAGTTTTTCCTTTTATATTCAGGAAAGTTATCGAAACTAGGATATCTATGTAGTTTTTTTCTCATAGTTGCAAAGTGTAATGCCAGGAGCTCTGTGTAGCTTTTGAGAAAGTTTATTGTTTAAAGTTACTATAAGGCAGGCAGAAACTAGAGAAGTGGAGCTGGTGAAACGTTGTTGTTTAGTAAAAGAATTTTTGCCCAGGAACTGTGTGCTTGAGATCAAGGTCAGGGTTGATAAGACTTTGCACAGAGCTTTTCCATGCAGGGCATTGTTGCAGTAGTTAGACATCCTGGGCTTTTTTCATAAAAGATTATTTCATAGCCAAGAGGTCTTTAGAGACTCCTAATTTTAGGTATTATTGTTCTGTTTTCTATTATTATTATTTTTTTAATGTTTTTTTGTAAATGTTACCTTGTAACATTTACATATATTGTTTTTAGAGTTTAAATAAGTATTCGTTAACATTATACATTATTATGTTTAAAATATAGATTAAAGAAAGGCTGAGAGAATTTTTAATTTTTCTTTTGTGTGTCAAAGTAGCAAAATGTTTTTATGTTTTGTAACATAGACTTCTAGATAGATTATGCAGGCTGGGCGCGGTGGCGCACACCTGTAATCCAAGCGACTTGGGAGGCTGAGTCAGGAGGATTGCGAGTTCAAAACCAGCCTCAGCAACTTAGCAAGGCCCTAAGCAACTCAGTGAGACCCTGTCTCTAAATAAAATACAAAATAGGGCTGGGGATGTGGCTCAGTGGTGGAGTGGCCCTGAGTTCAATCCCTGGTTCAAAAAAAAAAAATAGATTATGCTCTCTTCTTTCTGTGAAGATTATATATTTAAAATGTTACCTCAGTGTAAGAGGACATTTATAGCTTATTGATAGTATTATATAAAATGATATATATAGGTAAACCTCCAATGAAGTTTACTATTATTATAAGTTTAAAAATTATCATTACAGACAAACTTAGTTTGGATACTAGCAGCTTGATAAAAATATTTTTCTTAATTTTTGCTTAAAAGACTTGTATACTTGGAAAATATAAACACATTTAGCATATAAAGAGGAGCAATAGCACAATTATTTTGATGTTGACTAAATTTAGTTTTTGAGAAAAATTAGGCTTTGAAGCATAGTATAACATTTTAACATTTGTTGAATAACCATATTTGTAAAAAATTCCAAATCATAAGATTGATTGTTTTAAAGAATAGAATTTAAGAGATCTGATGTTTAGGGTAAATTGGTATTTTTAAGAAATCCTTGTCATATTAGCATATAGATTACACTTTGGTTTACATTAGCACATTGGTTGACCTTAGGGAAAAAATCTTAAATGACTTTTAATCGATCATTTCACATATATATACCAACTTAGTTACACAAGAACTTGTTAAAATTTGTTTTTTACTGATTTGATCTTCATGTATTCTATCATAGAAGGACTTTTAACCCAGAAATATATTTTTTTATTTTTTATTAAACATATTTTCATGCTTAGAATCTCTTACTTTTTCTTACCTGTTAGCTTCATTCTTCGCTCACATTTTGAAATATTCCTTGTGAAACTTTTGAACTTAAATTACTCCATATTAATAAAATGAAACATTTTGTTATTATAGTACCTTGATTGAAACACAGTTTAAACTTTTGGATTCCTCTGTAAGTAAAAACGTACTTGTTAGGAGTTAATTTTAAGTAACCTTGTTAGTGATGACAAAAAACAATTTTAAACCTTTATTATTTAGCAATCTGAAAGCACCAGATGTTCAAGCATGTGGACCTGGAATTTAAGGAGTTAAGAGTTTAACAGCATTTTAACCTTATTACTTAAGTAGATGTCTTCAATAAACACATTTAATTAATCTCTTGCATATCAAAACCAATTTACTTAATTTCCTGTAAGAATAATTATATTAGACAAGCATATTGAATAGTATTTGTTCTCCTTTCCTTGTTGAAGAAAAATCCTAGAAACAAAGGACATTAGGCATTTTACAACAAACAGTAGTATTATCACCTTAAAAAAAAAAAAAACTGTGAGTTAAGCAATGTTAGGACATTTTATTTTTACTTATTTAACTCATTTAAATTGAACCTTTTTAAATCACATGAATTAAAGATCTTTTTTGAATTGTAAATTTGCACGCTTTTTGTTTATATTAAATTTTTTTGTCATGTACATGATTTGACATGACTGACAAATGAAAACACAAAACACACAAACACACACACAAAAAGAAAAATTCTTGAGCTCAGAAAATATAGAACTTAAGCACAAAGCAAGTCCTGAAAAAAAAAAAAAAGAAAAAAAAAAAAAAAACCACGGCCATGAAGGATTTAAAGTAGCATGAGAGGGCTGGGGATATAGCTCAGTTGGTAGAGTGCTCACCTCGCAAGTACAAGGTCCTGGGTTCAATCCCCAGCACCACAAAAAAAAAGGAAAAGAAAAAAAGTAAAGTAGTGTGAGAAAAAAAATCGTCTTTCTGTGTTGCAGCTTAACATACATTCCAAAGCAGACTTCAGCAAGGTCAGGCCAGGAAAGTTGTTGCTGAGGGCTTTTTAACCCCCTTTTTCTTTTTTCAAGGAGAATGCAGGTGGCTAGTTCCAGCTTCTCTATTTCAGGCTGCATCTGGTGGGTTAGCAGGGCGAGCTAGGTGGGGGCTAGGAGGAGAGGAGATTGTAAAGTCCTTTTCCTTGGCTTCTCTGTTAGCCTTGGAGTAGAGATAGCAAAGTACAGATTGTATTGGTACAGTTTTTGATTTGATATGAGAGCAGGCTGGAAAGTTCCCATCTTTTACATGTGTCTATTGATGGCTCTTAAGTCCTGTAAAAGTCTGTATAAGTTTATTTGCTTCGGAGAAACTGGCATGTTTGGCATAGTCTCTTTGTTTGCATAAGTCTGAATTGCGGCTGCTTTGGAGCAGGAGATTGCTCTCCCCTTATCTCCTCAGTGCTCAGCTTTCCTTTGGCCCTCCCCCTGTGGCAGGGAAGATTTTGGTTGGTTGGTTGTTTTTTTGCGGTGCTGGGGATTGAACCTAGGGCCTTGTGCTTGCAAGGCAGGCACTCTACCCGCTGAGCTATATCCCCAGCCCCAGGGAAGATTTTGGTACCAGCGTGTGCTGGGCTGACCTAGCGAGGTTAGAGTGACCTGTAAATTTACTTTGCTGGGAGTTAGAAGAATCATCAAAAGAAAAAGTTACAGCTTCCAGAGGAGCAGCAGCGTGTGCAATGAGAGCTACATTTTTACATACCCTTGTCTTTTTGCATTTTTCCACTTCATTGCAGGGAGCCAGAGAATTGGAATTCTGGCTTTTGCACTCTCGCTGGGATGAGTAAACCTGTGGGAGTGGCAACTGCCTGCTCAGTGTCTGAGCAGATTTGAGAGATGGCTGGAAGACGTTTCCTCTGTGCAGAATTGCCAGAGGGCTTTAAAGCATAGGAATCTAACTTGCATTCAGATGGTTTATCTTTTATTTGTATCCTATGGGTGAGGAAAATAATTTTTTCCCAAGATTGTGGGGCCCATAGGTTAGCATTGTCATCTTGCTCTTCTGCACCTCGAGCAAGGGCAATAACACCCTTCCAAAAGTCTGGGTTCCACAAATTATCATCCGTCATGGATGGTGCTAGTTTAATTACTATTTCCCAGACCTGTTGCACTTCTTTCTCCTCCACCCTAATGAACCTACTTCTAACTAGGACCCATAACGCCCTCACCTGGGGTTCCTTTAGATGTGAGGGGATGGTATCCATGTTAGAAGGTGCGCTTACCAGATTCCTCAATTTTCTTGGAATCAAAGGGGGAAATAATACATGGGAAGTTCTCCAAGAAGAAGGCTGAGCTGAATGGACAGTTCACGACCAAGTCACCGAAGCGAATGCAGCACTGAGCTTTTCGGGAGTCTCAGGAGCAGAGACAAGTGGCTCTCAATTTAGAGATAATGGGAGCTCTGGTGAGGGGCTTCTCCAAGAAGGGCCCCACAGTTGGACGCCATCTGTTGTAACTGTTTAGTTTGGGTCTAGGCCTATTGTCACTGTTTGACTAGGCCTCAACCTGTGGGTCTTTGTCCCTTCTGGAGGGGGTAAGGCCGACGAGGTAACCAACACCCTCGGGAGAGCAAGTTCCAGACCAGTCTCAAATTTATTCAAAGAATTACAGCACTTTTATAGATGAGGGGAGTCCAAGAACAAAGAACCGGTAGTGTAACATGATAGTCTGTAGGGATGGTCCAATGAGGAGTCACACAGTTTACCCAAGGGAGGAGGGAGAGAGGAGGACAAAGGAAGCTCACCTGGGGCAATGGCCTTTGGCGGGTCAGGTCACTTGGGAGTTTCCTCCACAAGCATGAACAGTCCTGAGTGTTCAAATCAAGGATTATACCTTTCCACAGCCTGAGAGCATATACCTCAGTGGCTTCTTTCTGCATTCCCACACCCTCATCCATGCAGGACATGGAAACCCCCCACACCTGACGTCCCCCATGCTGAGTTCCCAACGTACCTAACAGTTGGTCTCTTTGATAGTATTATGATTTGGATATGAGGTGTACCCCAAAAGCCCCTGTGATGATGCCAGAATATTCAGAGCTGAAAATGATTAGATCTTGAGAACTGTAAATTAATCAGTCCATCCTAGTTTGAGTGGACTGACTGGATGGTAACTGTAGGTAGATGGGGCATGGCTGGAGGAGACTGACTCTGTACCTTGGTTGTACAAGTAAATAGCAACCACCTGCCTGGCACAACCATAAGGCATAAGCTGATAAATAAATTATGCTAATAAAAATGACCCCCTGTGAACTTACCTAATTAACAAGCACATGCCAGGCGTGGTGGCACACGCCTATAATCCCAGCACTTGGGAGGCTGAGTCAGGAGGATCGAGAGTTCAAAGCCAGCCTCAGCAACTTAGCAAGGCATTGAGCACATCAGACAACCAAATGAAGTAACTCTGTCACCAAGCCCCACAAAAGGAAGATGCACTGGACACCTAATCATTCATCATGAGCTGTGCCCTGGAAAACTGTCACAGTGATGACCTCCAACTTCCTGTCCCTTCAGACTCTGGCACAGCAGTTTCTCCTCCCAATGAAGATGGCACAGTCCAAACTGATATCTCAAACCCATATGCTGAAACTGCCTTCTGTCTGGACGCTGGCCTAGAATAAGTTCTGTGCTTTGACAGTTTGCTGCCCTCAACAAGTTCTTTGGCTGGTTCATACTCTTATCTGACCACCTGCAGTGATTTTGCACTGGGTATCTGCTCTCTGCCTTTGCTCTCAGTTGAGCCTTCTGAGGCCCCTTGGCCACACTAACCCTTTGTTAGTCTTTCTGTAACACACACACACACACACACACACACACGTAAAATATGATGGGTAACTTGAATATTATAAATATTAAAAATTAGGATTGGAATAAAAAAAACTTGTGATTGCCCAGCTCATGGCTCTCAGGTGACCCAAGAATATTTGTTACCTGCCATCACTGAAAGTGGTGTAGCCTGTGAATTTATCATTATTCAATAAATTCATTGTTATTCAATAAATTCTAATATTGTGGAAAGGCCAAATGTGTTGGGTCTCTCTTAATGGCACAGCTCACTCACAACACCACCCCTGCGGCTGCCCTTCACTGATGGCTCAGTCCCTTGAGTGGGCTGTCCCTTTCCTGCAGTGTTTGCTAGGACAGCTGTAACAAAACCATTATGGATCTGGTGACACAAACAATGAAAACTTATCGTCCCAAAGTTCTGAAAGCTAGATGTCCAAGGTATCAGCAGGATTGGCTCCTTCCAGAGGGCACTAAGGGGGAATGTGTCCCATGCCTGTCTCCCAGCTTCTGGGGTGTGCTGGCAATCATCAGCACACCTTCATCTCCAAGTGCCATTCTCCCTGTGTGTTCTGTCCAAGCTGCTCACTCCCAATGACTTCATCCTAACTGACTGCATCAACAAGGACCCTATTTTGAAATAAAGTCATATTCTGAGGAATGTGGGGAGTTAAGATTTCTTTTTTCTTCTTTTCTTTTCCCTTTTTCCCCAAGTACTGGGGATTAAACTCAGGGGTGCTCTACCACTGAGCAACACTACCAACTTAGCCTCACTAAATTGCCCAGGCTGCCTTTGAATTTGTCATCCTCCTGCCTCAGCCTCACAAGTTGCAGGGATTGCAGGGGTGAACCATTGCAGCCAGCAAGGGGGTTAGGATTTAACATACATTTCTTATAAATTTGGTGGTGGAGGAGAAAGACACAATTCAACCCAGGACACCTGCTGGGAGCTGATGGATATTTCTTGTCCACCATCACTCTATATTACACTTCCATGTGTTATTTTCTTATAAATCCTATTGTTATTCGATATTATTTGATTTATGTGCACATATATTTACTTTATGATTTTCTTTCTGCAAAGAATATATGCTTCATAAAGACAAGCTATTGCTTACTTTGTTTTTATGCTGAACTTGTATAGTAATTGACATATAGTAGGGGATGAATAAATATTTATTGAATATTTATCTGAAATTTGCCTTAAAATCCTAACTTCTCTAGCTTCTAGTTCTTATGGTACATAAAATATAATATTCATATGATAATGTAACATATCTGTTATTCATCCCAAAAGTTCAAACTCTTTGTGTATATTTTAGAAGGCAGCTTTGGAAAGACTGAGAATATTTTGTTAGTTTTGGTTAGTTTTTCATCTCAGATCTACCACTGATTCATTGTGTCATATTGTGAAAATTTTGTAATTTCTTAGACCTAATTTCCTTGAATGGGAATAAAAATCTCTTTGATTTCTAATATCAGAAGGCTTCCTAAAAGCAATTATGGGGCCAAACATGTTTTGTAAAGTGGGAAGTGAAAAATAATTGCAAACTACCATCATCATTTTGATGATTATGGTTATTGCTGAATCACTATTTGGATCAAAATTGTTCTTTTTCTCCTCCCTGCTACCAGTGCTGGGAATCAAACCCAGGGCCGTGGGCATGCTAAGTAAGTACTCTATCACTGAGCCACACCCCTAGCCCTTGCACTTTTTATATATATATATGTATACATATATATATAATAGTATATATGAATTTATAATGATAATTATATGATATATTACAGATATTATATATTATATTATATATCTTTTTTGTTTTTGTTTTGGGTTTTGTTTTAGAATTTTAAAATACCATTTTATTTTCACAATGACACTTTACTTAGAGAAAAAAAATCATATTAGGAAATAACTTAGGAACATACTGTTGTCACAAAGGGCAGGAGCCCTCAAACTTCTTTTTTTTTTCTATATATATATTTTTTTCTTCTGCTTGTACACGATGTAGACTCACACCATTTGTGTAATCATATATGTATATAAGGTAATGATGTTTGTCTCATTCCATTATCTTTCCTTCCCCACCATCCCTTCCCCATCCCTCATTTTCCTCCACACAATCCATCTTTTCCCCATTCTTCCCTTACCTGCTCCCCCCACTATTGTGTATCATCATCCACTTATCAGAGAAATCATTCTAGCTGGGCACAGTGGCACATGCCTGTAATCCCAGCGACTCCGGAGGCTGAGGCAGGAGGACCATGAGTTCAAAGCCAGCCTCAGCAACTTAGCGAGACCCTAAGCAACTCAGTGAGACCCTGTCTCTAAATAAAATACAAAATAGGGCTGGGGATGTGGTTCGGTGGCTGAGTGCCCCTGAGTTCAATCCCTGGTTCCAAACAAAACAAAAAGAGAAATCATTTGGCCTTTGATTTTTTTTCAGGCTTAATAATTAATGTTTATTAACATTTTGCCAAAATTGTTTCATCTGTTTTTTGTAGAAATACATTTAAATTGTAGATAATTTCTCCTCTACATCTTTTCATGTGCATCTCTCAAATACAAATTTACATTTTGTTGTTTACATACCTACAATACTTTATATTACCTAAAAACATTGACAGTGATCCCCTAATTTACTTAATACACAGAATGCATTTACATTTTCTTAGTAGTGCCAGAATTATGCATTTGTGGAATTTGGATATTGTATATATATCTTCTTTTTTCTTTTTTCTTTTTTTTTTTTTTTTTTGGTGTATAATGTTCACTTTTTTGTTTTGTTTTTGTTTTAATTTATTTTGATTCATTGTACACAAATGGAGTACAACTGTTGTTTCTCTGGTTGTACACAAAGTAGAGTCACACCATTCGCATAATCATACATGTGCATAGGGTTGTGATGTTTGTTATTTTTCCTTTCCCCCACTGATCTTTTTCCTCTATGCAATCCATCCTTCCCCCATTCTTGCCTCTCTCCCACCCCCCCTTTATGTATCATCATCCACTTACCAGAGAGATCATTCAGCCTTTGGTTTTTTGGGATTGTCTTATCTCATTTAGCATGATATTCTCCAACTCCATCCATTTACCTGCAAATGCCATAATTTTATTCTTCTTTTTGGCTGAGTAATATTCCACTGTGTATATATGCCACAGTTTCTTTATCCATTCATCTATTGAAGACCATCTTGTTGGTCCCACAATCCAGCTATTGTGAATTGAGCTGCTATAAACATTGATGTGGCTGCATCACTGTAGTATGCTGGTTTTAAGTCCTTTGGGTATAGGCCAAGGAGTAGGATAACTGGGTCAAATGGTGGTTCCATTCCAAGTTTTCTGAGGACTCTCCATATTGCTTTCCAGAGTGGCTGCACCAATTTGCAATCCCACCAGCAATGTATGAGTGTGCCTCTTTCCCCACATCCTCTCCAACACCTATTGTTGCTTATATTCTTGATTCTAATTGAGGTGAGATGAAATCTTAGGGTAGTATTGATTTGCATTTCTCTCGTTACTAAAGGTGTTGAACATTTTTTCATACATCTGTTGATCTCTTGTATTTCTTCTTCTGTGAAGTGTCTGTTCAGTTCCTTAGTCCATTTATTGATTGGGTTATTTGTATTCTTGGTGTAAAGTTTTTTGAGTTCTTTATAAATTCTGAAGATTAATATTGTATCTGAAGAACATGTGGAAAAGATTTTCTCCCATTCTGTAGGCTCTCTCTTTACATTGTTGTTTCCTTTGCTGAGAGAAAGCTTTTTAATTTGAATCCATCCCATTTATTGATTCTTGCTTTCATTTCTTGTGCTTTGGGTGTCTTGTTAAGGAAGTCTGGTCCTAAGTCAACATGATGAAGATTTGGACCTACTTTTTCTTCTATTAGTTTCAGGGTCTCTGGTCTAATTCCTAGGTCCTTGATCCATTTTGAGATGAGTTTTGTGCAGGGTGAGAGAGAGGGGTTTAATTTCATTTTACCACACACGGGTTTCCAGTTTTCCCAGCACCATTTATTAAAGAAGCTATCTCTTCTCCATTGTATGTTTTTGGCACCTTTGTCTAGTATGAAATAACTGTATTTATTTGGGTTTGTTTCTGTGTCCTCTATTCTGTGTCATTGGTCTACCTGCTTATTTTGGTGTCAATACCATGCTGGAGTTTTTTTATTTTTGTTTTTGTTTTTGTTTTTGTTTTGCAGTACCAGGGATTGAACCCAGGGCCTTGTGCTTGCAACATAAGCACTCTACCAACTTAACTATATCCCCAGCCCACCATGCTGTTTTTGTTACTATTGCTTTGTAGTATAGTTGAAGGTCTGGTATTGTGATACCTCCTGCTTCATTCCTCCTGCTCAGGATTGTTTTGGCTATTCTGGGTCTCTTACTCTTCCAAATGAATTTCATGATTGCTTTCTCTATTTCTGTGAGGTATGTCATTGGGATTGGAATTGCATTGAATCTGTGTAGTGCTTTTGGTAGTATGGCCATTTTGGCAATATTAATTCTGCCTATCCAAGAACATGGGAGATCTTTCCATCTTCTAAGGTTTTCTTTAATTTACTTCTTCAGTGTTCTGTAGTTTTCATTGTAAAGATCTTTTACCTCTTTTGTTAGATTGATTCCCAAGTTTTTTTTTTGTTTTTTTTTTTTTTTTTTTTTGAGACTGTTGTAATGGGGTAGTTTTCCTATTTCTCTTGAGTGGATTCATCAGTTATTAATAGAAATGCATTAGATTTGTGAGTGTTGATTTTATATCCTGCTACTTTGCTGAATTCATACATTGGTTCTAGAAGTTTTCTGGTGGAACTTTTTGGATCCTCTAAGTATAGAATCATGTCATTGGTAAATAGTGATAGTTTGAGTTCTTCTTTTCCTATTCATATCCCTTTAATTTCTTTGGTCTGTCTAATTGCTCTGGCTAGAGTTTCAAGGACAATGTTGAATAGAAGTGGTGAAAGAGCCCAGCGTGGTGGCGCACGCCTATAATCCAAGCGACTTGGGAGGCTGAGTCAGGAGGATTGCGAGTTCAAAACCAGCCTCAGCAACTTAGCGAGGCCCTAAGCAACTCAGTGAGACCCTGTCTCTAAATAAAATACAAAATAGGGCTCGGGATGTGGCTCAGTGGCCGAGTGTCCCTGAGTTCAATCCCCGGTTCCAAAAAAAAAAAAAGAAGTGGTGAAAGAGGGCATCCCTATCTTGTTCCAGTTTGTAGAGAGAATGCTTTCAGTTTTTCTCCATTAAGAATGATGTTGGCAGTGGACTTAGCATAGATAGCCTTTACAATGTTGAGGTATGTTCCTACTATCCATATTTTTTCTAGTGTTTTGAGCATGAAGTGGTGCCATATTTTATCAAATGCTTTTTCTGCACCTATTTAAACAATCAAATGATTCTTAACTTTAAGTCTATGGATGTCATAAATTACATTTATTGATTTCTGGATGTTGCACTATCTTTTAAATATGTTTTTGTATGTGATTTGCCAGAATTTTTGCATCTATGTTCGTCAGGGATATTGGTCTGAAGTTTTCTTTCCTTGATGTGTCTTTGGTTTTGATATCAGGGTGATAGTGATTTCATAGACTGAGTTTGGAAGGGAATACTTTAAGGAGTATTGGTATTAGTTCTTCTTTGAAGGTCTTGTAGAACCTGGCTGAGAATCTGTCTGGTCCTGGGCTTCCCTTGGTTGGTAGGCTTTTGATGTCACCTTCTATTTCATTGCTTGAAATTGATCTGTTTAAGTTGTCTATGTCCTCCTGATTCAGTTTGAGTGGATCGTACGTCCCTAGAAATCTGTCGATGTCTTCAGGATTTTCTATTTTGTTGGAGTATAGGTTTTCAAAGTAGCTTGTAATTATGTTTTGTATTTCAATAATGTCTGTCATTATATTTCCTTTTTCATCACAAATTTTAGTAATTTGGGTTTTTTCTCTCCTTTTCTCCATTAGTGTGGCTAAGGGTTTATCAATTTTATTAATTTTTCAAAGAACCAACTTTTTGTTTTGTCAAATTTTTTAATTGTTTCTTTTGTTTCGATTGCATTGATTTCAGCTTTGATTTTAATTATTTCCTGTCTTCTACTACTTTTGGTATGGATCTGTTCTCTTTTTCTAGGGCTTTGAGATGTAATGTTAGGTCATTTATTGTTGACTTTTTATTCTTTTATTGCATGTGCTCCATGCAATGAATTTTCCTCTTAATACTGCTTTCATGAGATGGGGTCTTGCTATATTGTCCAGGCTGAACTCAAACTTGTGATCCTCCTGCTTCAGCCTCTGGAGAGTTGCCACAATTACAGGCATGTGCCTTGGTGCCCAGTTTAGAACTTTTTTTCAGTGATATTAAGATGCACTAAAAGGGAAAAATAAATAAATGACTGGTTGGTCAACTAAATTTTGGAAAGATCATTAAAACAAACATCTTTACCTTGGTAAGATTTAAGGGTTTTTTGATTGTTTGGCTTTGGGTTTTGTTTCATAGTTCTATGGATAGAACCCAGCAGCATTTTACCAATGAGTTACATCTCCAGACCTTTTTTTTTCATTATTTTGAGACAGGGTCTAGCTAAGTTGTTGAAGCTGTCCTCAGAATTGTGATCCTCCTGCCTCAGCCTCCCAAATCACTGGAATTACAGGTGTGTGGTACCAAACCTAGCTGAGACTTAGATAATTTAATATTCCAAAGCACACTTAGGTTTTCCATTAGTGAATATCATACTGCAGCAGTTTTTATTCAAAGTATCTCAAAGGATTAGCAGTTGAGAAATGATGATTTGAGGACTTCAGTCTAAGTTAGAAAAACCAAAGTCACCTATAAGATACAGCAGACTTTCTTTTCCTCTCTTTTTTTCAGTATTAGATATTGATCCCAGGGGTGCACTGCCACTGAGCTACATCACAGATCTCTTTATTTTTTTTACATGGAGGTGTGGTCTCCCAAAATTGCCAAGGTGGCCCTGAACTTGTGATCCTCCTATTTTTATAGACATGTGTCACGACACCCAGTGAAATACGATAGACTTTTACATCAAAACTAGAAAGAGAGCTGGACATGGTAGCACATGCCTACAATCCCAGAAACTCAGGAGGCTGAAGCTGTAGGATCGTAAGCTCAAGACCAGTCTGGGTAAGTTAGCAAGATCCTTTCTCCAAATAAAAAATAAAATGGGCTGGGGATGCAGCTCAGCGGTAGAGCCACAGGATTCAATCCCCCGAACTGTGGACAAACAACAGCAGCAAAAACCTAGAAAGAGAATTTTCAGGTCTAAATGCAATCAGGTTATTGGCAATATTTTCTAGCTTCAAAGCCATATAACTCAGCATTAGTAGACAGAGAAAGAGATAATAATGATTCCACAGGTAAATCACTCCTCTTTCAATAAGTATTAAAGGGCTTTTGAACTATACTCTTACCCTCCTGGGCAGAAAATTAAATTATGTCCTTTCCTACTTTTGTCTATCATAATGTCTATAAGAAAACAGAGGAAATTGTCCACAATGTGACACTAAGGAGAACTCTTCACTGTGTGCATCTGCGTGTCCACGGTGACAAGCATATGCAGATAAGCTCTTACTAGGAATCAGAACTCCAAGTTCCTAGGTCACAAAATGCCATTTCCTCTTCTAAGGCCGTCCCATGTACCTGTGATGTCAGAATTCCTAATTCTGCTCACAAGCAACAACTTCAGCTTATGAGCAGATAGAACCATGGGATACTATAATCCAGAATCCTTATTATAGAGGATGATGGGATGAATAATTAAGATTGCCGAAGATCTTCATATTCTCAGAAATGACCATCCAGGGGGGCAGGGTATCCTGATAACCCAGAGAAACCTCTCCCAAGGCGCTCTAGCCTATCCAACTCTAAGGACTCAACCCCAAACTAGCAAGTGTGTTTTAGTCAGCTTTTTTGCTATTGTGACTAAAAGATCTGACAGAACAATTTTAAAGGAGGAAAAGTTTATTTGAGGGCTCACAGTTTCAGAGGTCTGAGTTCATAGAAGGCCAGCTCCATTCCTCAGGGTTCGAGGTGAGGCAGAACATCATGGCGGAAGAGTGTGGCAGAGGGAAGCAGCTTGCATCAACAGAAAGCAAAGAAAGACTTCACTCCCCAGATACAAAATATATACCCCGTAGCCACACTCCCCAATGAACCACTCCCTCTAGCCATATCTCACCTGCCTCCAGTTACCACTCAGTTAATCCCATCAGGGATTGGTTCACTGATTAGGTTAAGACTCACAACCCAATCATCTCTCCTCTGAACCTTCTTGCAGTTCCTCACATGTGAGCTTTTGGGGGACACCTCACATCCATAGCAAAGGGCTTCAGGATTTCATTGGGAAAGTCACATCCTAAAGACGAGCTACTTCTTTCTTCTAACTGCAAGAGGAGAACTATCTTAAGAGACAGCAAACCAACCCAGGAGCCCAGAGTCTGCTCATCTCCTCAATCCTTAAACCCTACCTAGGAGCACTAGCTGCATGAGCACTAGCTGCATGAGCATTAGCTGCACTCGCCAAGGAGAGGCCACCCAACCTAGTGCCCATCCTCATCTCTCAATATCATTTCTTGCTCATACTCTCAACCCCATACTACTCTGGAATCCCCCCCGCACCTCCTTCCATCAGAGATATTCCATTTATTTGGTAAAAACCTATACTATGCCAGATGTCCTGCAGGATGCTGGAGATACCAAATGGCATTTCTTCATTCGAGGAGTTGAGAGTCTGGTGAGAGAAAAATTATAGAGATAATTCTTACAAAGGTGTTAAGTGAAGGCAATGGGTAGAGATTAGCACTAAGCTGCTCCCTCCACAAAGACCTTTAGGATTAAATATTTTGTCCTTGGCATACCTCTCATCTGTTTTCTCTTTGTCATCCTTCTGCTTCTGCTTCCGTTTTAACCTCTATCATCAGTAGCTCTGACTGAGCTACTGAAACAACTTCCAACCATATGGACTTACTATAATTCACTTAGTAATTTCCTTGTGTTGGGTGTTTATATTTTTATTAGTGTTTGAATATTTCCTTAGAATAAATTCATAGAAATGAAATTACTGGAACAGAGGCTTTAACCTTGTGTAAATGTTTTGATTTTTGTTTTGTGTTTGTGTTTTTTGTTTGTTTGTTTGTTTGTTTGTTTGTTTAACTGAGGGTTGAACCCAGAGATTTGCCTCTCAGCTACATACCCAGGCCTTTTTATTATTTTATTTTGAGATAGGGTCTCCCTAAGTTGCCCAGGCTGGTTTCAAACTTGTGATTCTCTTGCCTCAGCCTCCCAAGTGGCTGGGATTATAGGTGTGCATCTCTGTGACCTGCTTCTATAACCCTTTTTGATACACCCTGGCAAACAATTTGCTAAAGAAGTGATGTCAAGTTAGAGCTACAATGTGGTATACTCATTTCTAAATCCCTAGGGCTTATCATGTTATCTAAACCATAACAAGCCCTCAATTAATGCTTCTTTCTCTTCTATTCCTTCTTGAAGTTTTCTTTTTGTGCAAATAGCTTCAGTATAAGCTTGTCTTTGGCCCTAATGAGCCACTGTTAGAAACTTACTTTCCTAAAAGAAGGTGATATTATCCAATTAGTCAATCAACAAACTTAAATTCATGTAAATATAAACTCTTTAGTATTGATCATAAGGGAACATATACTATCTATATTTCCTTTCCTACAGGAATAAGCTATTTTTTCATATTGTACATATGTATGTTATATATATATGTATATATATACATATGTATATATATGAAGAAAGAATAACATGGAACCAGGTGCAGCGTTGCATACCTGTGATCCCAGCAAATCAAGAGGCTGAGGCAGGAGTTCAAGACCAGCCTCAGCAACTTAGATCCTCAGCAATTTAGCAAGAATTCAAAATAAGAAATAAAAAGGGCTGGGAATATGGCTCAGTGATAAAACACCTCAGGGTTCTATCCCCAGTACCAAGAAAGGAAGGAAGAGAAAGAGAGAGAGAGAGAGAGAGAGAGAGAGAGAGAGAGAGAGAGAGAGAAAGAACAGCATGGAGTGGTTTAGCCCTGAAAGTGACCACTGGGTGTCTTGGAGTTTGGGATAGACATTTCCATCTGAAATGCTCTAGGAAGGTGACTGGATACAAAATAATAATATACAAACAAAATCAGTTTATTGTGTGATTCCATAGGACATATGGAGTTCAAGAACAGATAACACTAAATAATAGTTACTAAAGTAGAAGAGTTGCTATCTCTAGAAAGAGGACTGAACTTGAGAAGGGGCATGAGAAAATTCCAAGACTGATGGAAGTGTTATGTATTTGATCTGAGTGGTAAACATACACACATTTGTAAATGTAAAATATTATTGAGCGGTACACCTTAAATTTTTATGAAACAATATCTTTAAGGGTATTCATGTTTTTAGACTCTTCTTTGTTAGAGTTAAATCAGTGGAAATGTGAAGCAATTTTAAAGAGTGACATAGAAATATTTTCAACATTTTTTAGTGAAATATAAAGCAGAAAAGAATAGCTAAAGTATGGTACTATTTTTAACAAAAATAAAATACAATATTATACATATTCCCATGTTACACTGTACATGAAAATGCACAGAATAAAAAAGGGTACTATTGAATAAACTACAGGAAAATACTTTTATGAAGAAAGAAATCCAATATACCAATAATGTGGTTATTTCAGGGGGAAGACAGCAGATTTGGTGAGAATGTGGTCAAGGACATTTTAACATTCCTAATATTTTCAATATGTTCTGAGAAAATGTATTAATTTTGAAAAAGCAGCATACTACAATGATGTAGCCCTTTCAATGTTTATAGCAGCACAATTCATAGTAACTAAATTATGGAATCAAGCCATCAAGAGATGAATAGATTAAGAAGTTGTGGTGTATATATGCACAATGGAGTTTTACTCAGTCATAAGGAAATTATGGCATTTGCTGGTAAATGGATGAAAATGGAGAACATCATGCTAAGTGAAATAAGCCAGATTCAGAAACTCAAAAGTTGAATGTTTTCCCTCATATGCAGAAACTAGAGTAAAATAAAGGACACGTTTTAGTCAGCTATTTCACTGCTGACTTAAAAACCCGGCAGAACAACTGTAGAGGAGGAAAAGTTTATTTGAGGGCTCACAGTTTCAGAGGTCTTAGTCCATAGAAGGCCAGCTCCATTCCTCAGGGCTCAAGGTGAAGCTGAACATCATGGGAGCTGAGGGTGCCAGACGGAAGCAGCTCCCATCACAGTGATCAGGAAGCAGAGAGAAAGAGAGAGAGAGAGAGGGAGGGAGGAAGGGGGGGGCACAAGGGAGGGAGAGAGAGGAAGAGAGAGACTCCACTAGAGATACAAAATATATACCCCAAGCCACTCCCAATTCCCACCTCCTCTAGCCACACCCTACCATTTCAGTTACCACTCAGTTAATCCCTGCTAGGGATTAAATCAATGATTGGGTTAAGACTCACACAATCCAATCATTTCTCCTCTGAACCTTCTTGCACTGCTTCACATGTGAGTTTTTGGGGGACATATCACATCCAAACCATAACAGGAGAGGAGGATAGGATAACATAAAGATATAGGGAAGACCAGTAATGTAGAAGAAGGAGATGGAGATGGAGAGGCAGTGTGGAGGGATGGGTTAGGGGAGGCAATGCAGAAAGAATTTGCTAAAAATCATGTTATGATTTTTATATATAAATATACCACAGGGGATTTCATCTTTATGTGTAAGTAAAAATAATCAATCAAATATAATAAATAGCTGAGCAAAAAGGAGTCTAGCAGAGTAGAAGAAGGAGAATGAGCTGGGAGGGAGGGCAAGAGGGAAAAGTGGGGTTTTGTGAACTGAAGTCAAATTCCATGCACATATGAGTTTGTTGGGGTGAACCCAACTACTATACATAACTATAAAGCTATAATAAGAAAAAAGAAAATGTATTTGTTTTGAATCATACAGTAATTTAGAAAGCAACTTTTAAAATCAAAGTCCTTTTTATATGCACCTAGTTCTACTCTGAGGATTATATGATATGTTTTTAAGAATGGAGGATCTGGGGGCTGAAGTTGTAGCTCAGTGGTAAAGTGCCTGTCTAGCACGTGTGAGGCACTGGGTTCGATTCTCACCACCACATACAAATAAAGAAATAAAATAAAGGTCTGTTAACAACTAAAATTAAAAAAAAAAATGGAGGATCATTAGATTATATAGAAGGAAATAAGAGGGAGAGGGTGAGGGGGTATAAAAAATGTTGGAATGAGACAGACATCATTACCCTACATATATGTGTGATTAACCAGAATGATATGAATGTACATCATGCACAACCATAGAAATGAAAATTTGTACTCCATATGTGTACAATGAATCAAAATTAAGTCTGTAAAAATCAAAAATTTTAATAAGAAAAGAAAAAAAAAGATCAGGGTTGAGGGTTTAGCTCAGTGATAGGACACATGATCATCATGCATAAAGCCATGGATTTAATGCCCAGCATCAAGAGAAAATCAAGACCAAGTAGTTTACATAATAGACAATATACCCACGTGACTATGTATACCCAGACTAACTTACAGCGCAGTGAATAAGAAATCTTTAGCCAAATTTAGTTAGTTTAATTGTTGACTGCCTTAGCCTTATTAGTTATTTCATGAGTAAGGAGTGCCCAAGGGAAAAGTCCTCCTGTCTGTTCACCTGGGCAACTTTTACTGTTTAAACCATTTGGAATCTTGTGGATCAGGCACTAACAGTTGATTTCAGTTATAATTGACTTCATTCTGTCAGAGACTTTGCCTGCTGTCAACCTTTTTGAGATGTTCACACCAATAACACTCCCACAAGACCTTCACAAATAAGATTGGTAGGTTGTTAATAACTAAAGTGCTGTGTTTTAGCCAATTCAACAATTCTCTTTCCCCACATCTTAATATTAACTATTGTTAACTATTGTGATTATGGTTATTATGATTTTTTTTCCTTATACACATGACCTTTTGCAATGAAAGCATTAATTTGTGAAGAGACTTAAATGGATATTTTCCTTTTGGCCAAGGGTTAGAAGAATTTCTAACAGGATGTTACTTGAGGAACATCGTCTACCTCGCCTCATATTTTTATATTAAACAATTGTAATTCAAGGAGACAAAGGAGGATGTGGTCTTTAAGACATTTAAACTTAAAATGTTCTGGAATTAGAAGATATGTGTTGAATTTTTAAAAATTTGTTCATTTTATTTATTTATTTATTTTTAATTTATTTATTTTTGGTACCAGGGATTGAATTCAGGGGCACTCGACCACTGAGCCACACCCCCCAGCCCTATTTTGTATTTTATTTAGAGACAGGGTCTCACTGAGTTACTTATTGCCCTGATTTTGCTGAGGCTGGCTTTGAACTTGAGATCCTCTTGCCTCAGCCTCCCCAGCCACTGGGATTACAGGTGGGCACCATCCCACCCAGACTTTTTTTTTTTTTTTTCAACAAAAGCAAGTGGTTTATTTTTCCCTTTTCACAAAATAAATTTATGTAGACTTCCTTAGTGAAATTAATGAAACTTAGCCAGTCGTTTCCCTTTAAAAGATTGCTAACGTAAATGTGTGACTATATTACTTCCCCAGGACAGGTTTATGGTGGGACGTGTTTTTCCTTCCATCGTCCTTTTGACTGCAATTCTAAAAATGAGAAGGATCATCCCAGTCCTTGGTGTTTTCATCTCATTCTGCCTTTTGGGTGGTAAGTTGTTAAGAAAGTATAAATCAAAAGGAAGGAAAATTACGTTAAGAAAGAGCAGAACCATAATATGACTAAGTGGAGGGTGGTCTCAGATGAGGTGATTAGAAAACTACCGGTGTAGTAACACCTTCTCTTGCTGCTGCTTCTATTTTTTTTTTTTAATTAAATTATTTGATTTTTACAGACTTCATTTTGATCCATTGTACACATATGGGGTACAAATTTTCATTTCTATGGTTGTACATGAGGTACATTCATATCATTCTTGTTAATCACACATGTACGTAGAGTAATGATGTCAGTCTCATTCCAACATTTTTTTTCTTGCTGCTTCTTCTAAACCTATTCTTGGGTTAATCATCTTCTGACTCTTGAAAGACCACCCTGTTAATCTCTGGGTGCTTACAACAAGGCCTGAGTACACTGTCAGCTAATAATAGTGGGAGCTAAAATTTATTGAACACTTACTCTATTCCAGGTTCGGTCCTAAACATTTATTTTGTATGAATTCACTTAATCCTCATGACAGCTGTTTTTCCCATTTTACAGAGGAGGAAACCTAGTTGGTAGACAGAGTATTACAGATTATTATAATTATTGCTAAGTTAGAACACACATACCAAACGAGGCTGGTATTTTATAAATACAGCCAAGTGAGCGAACTGATTGGAACAAAAGAAGCAAAGCCAGGACCTCCAAGCTCTTTTCCTGTTCAAGGTGCTCATTTCCACAAACTCCCACATGCCATCATTTATTACAGAACCACAGAAGGAGTTACAGGGAATTTTTAATTCCTTTTATAGAATTCCTAAAGTGCCTCAAACTAGGTAGATGTTCAGAAAGGTAATGTCTCCAAACAGGGGTGCTCCAGCACCATGTGGGATTCTTCTCCCTCTCATGAAGTGGTAAAATGACGGGGAGCACAGATGCTCTGCGCTACACCCAGAAGTAAACAGAGTCTCTTAAGACGGAGGAAGGAGCAAGAGAAGCTGGTTTCCACACTCGGTGTTCACAGGAGTCACCTAGAGAGCTTATCAAAGTGGAGAGGTAGATTCATAGGTCTCAGGAAACCCTGAGATCCCGAGATTTTGCAACTCCAGCAAGTTTCCACATGTGGCTGAAGCTGTTGGTATCGAGACCACATTTCTGTAGAAGTAATCTAAAAGGCACCCCAGAATAAATAAAACTCTGAGACTTGGAGACGTTTGATACCAAATACTGGGGGCGACAACTCAAATGCCCAAAATATTAGGCTTATAATACAAATGGGGGAAGCCAGCTAGCTTCAACCTAAGAGGAAAGGCTCTGTCTAAAGAGAGGCAGTGGGTTCCCAGTCACAGATGTTTGCTGTCATGGAGAAAGCAGAACCCAAACCTTCTGATTCCTCAGGAGAAGCCAGAAATTCAAGTATGTAGAAGTATCCCAGTTTTTAAATGTTACAACTAATACAATTTTTTGATAGCTATCTTTAAGTTAAATATACCATATCTGGCCAATGAACACCAGTTATGCCACGATTTCCACCATCCTCATTATTAAATATGGTACATGATGGAGTTCTGATTACTCCTTGCAAAGAGGGCAACAAGACACCAACTGCACAGCTTGGGTCTCTGCTACATCCTACGTTCTTATACTTCTACCCCAGAAAAAAGGGAAGCATACAAATAGTGAAAAATCACAGAAACATCTTCTGTGACTTGGATATCATAAAAAGGGATTCAGGAGATTGTGTTAATTTTGCTGGATACTAAGGAAGATGTGAGAGCAAAAGAAGAAAATTCCGCATAAAGAGAAATTTTGTTATTAGTACTTAACTCCTGCTTCTCAGAACTGACCATGAGCATCCAGGAGCCGTGGTGCATGCCTGTAATCTCAGCGACTTGGGAGACCAAGGCAGGAGGATGGTGAATTCAAAACCAGCCTCAGCAATGACAAGGCACTAAACTCAGTAAGCCCCTATCTCTAAATAAAGTACAAAATAGGGCTGGGGATGTGGTTCAGTGGTCAAGTGTCCCTGAGTTCAACCCCTGGTACCCCCCCCCCATAAAAAAGAACTGACCATGAAATAAAGAGTATTTAAATGGTCACCATCACTATGATTTATGACACATTTTTAAATA
>JAJEJO010001189.1:529980-556928 GCA_020662805.1 Glaucomys volans
TATATATATATATATTTAACTATATATGTCACATATATATACAACTTATAATAGCTATATATAACATATAAATAATTATACATATGTATATACGCACACTATTTGGATATTCCTCCACTAATAAAGTCATAACGGAATAGCATGCATCAGAATTAATCTGTAATTCATTTTACATCTAATCCAAAACATTCATCTTAGGTGCCAAATTGGAACGTGCCATGTAGTAGACATGCTAATAAAGTCAACAGGAAATTTTTAGACAAAAGGAGACCAGAAGAAAGGAAAGGGGAATATGAGAACATACTTGTAAGTATTCAAGTAGCTGCAGAATTACAGTCACAGAAAAGGGCTGGCAGTCAAGGTATCATCTTCATCTACAATGAAGGATATCAGGGCCACGGTTTTAGGAGGAAAAAGGCTATGGACCTTGGGAGTGCGAAATCAGAAGGTGGAACAATGGGAGAGGGAGAGAAAACCTGGAACAGGTCTCAAGCAGAAACAGTCCAGGGACCTCAAACAAGGTGACAGGGGTGATCCAGTATCACATGAGCATCCATCTTGGAGCCTCCCAGCACCAAAGGTCTAAGTAAGGTGGTGGGTCTCTAAGGGCAAGTTGTGAGATTGGGTGATCATAAATCCAGAAGAAAACTCACTTGGATGACTTGAAGAAACAGCAGGGCCAGTGATCCAATAGTCAGCTGACCCTGATTCAGGAGGAGCCAAGGTCTCCATCAGGAAGAGGTGATCAGGTCTGGTGTACATAAAAGGTGGGCAGGCTGAGGGACAGCTCATTGGCAGGGCTGTTGCCTAATATGCAAGAGATCCTGGGTTCTATTCCCATCACCAGAACAAAGAAAAAAAAGCAGGGGGTCATAATTTTGACAGGCCTGGTGGTTCATGCCTATAATCCCAGCAGCATGGGAGAATCACAAGCTTGGGAGAATCCTGAGCCAGGAGAATCACAAGTTCAAAGCCAGTCAACAACTTAGTGAGGCCCTACGCAACTTTGTGAGACCTTGCCTCAAAAAAAAAAAAAAAAAAGTTTTGAGAAGTTGGTTAGTTGGTAAGCACCCTTGGATTCAAAAAAAAAAAAAAATAGGTAATTTTAGGGACATTGTGAGCTTGCCAATAATAAGGGCTTGGATTTCAACAAGCCCCCTGTCTCTGCCACTTAAGCAAACCATTAAGACCTCAGTTTTCATACCTTGGAGAAAAGATAACCTACTCAACAAATGGTGCTCAGAAAACTGGAAATCCATATTTAACAAAATGAAATTAAACCTCTGTCTCTCGCCCTGCACAAAAACCAACTCAAAGTGGATCGAAGACTTAGGCACTATAACAGAGACCCTGCACCTAATAGAAGAAAAAGTAGGCCCAAATCTTCATCATGTCTGCTTAGGACCTGACTTCCTTAACAAGACTCCTGAAGCACAAGAAGTAAAATTAAAAATCAATAAATGAGATTGATTCAAACTAAAAAGCTTCTTCTTAGCAAAGAAAGCAATAATGTGAAGAGAGTCTACAGAATGGGAGAAAATCTTAACCACATGCTCCTCAGATAGAGCACTAATCTCCAAGATATATAAAGAACTCAAAAAACACCCAAAAAGAATAATAATAACCCAATCAATAAATGGGCTAAGGAACTGAGCAGACACATCATGGAAAAAGAAATACAATTAGGGGCTGGAGTTGTGGCTCAGTGGTAGAGCACTTGCCTGGTTTGATCCTCAGCACCACATAAAAATAAAAAAATAAAATAAAGATACTGTGTCCATCTACAACTAAAAATATTTAAAAAAAATACAATCAACAAACATAAAAAAATGTTCATCTCTTGCAATTAAAGAAATACAAATCAAAACTGCACAGATTCTATCTCTCTCCAGTCAGAATGGCAATTATCAAGAATACAATCAATAATAAGCATTGGCAAGGATGTGGGGGAAAGGTACACTCATACATTGCTGGTGCAACTGCAAATTGGTGCAACCACTCTGGAAAGCAGTATGGAGATTCCTCAGAAAACTTGGAATGGAACCACCATTTGACCCAGCTATCCCACTCCTCGGTTTATAGCCATAGGACTTAGAATCAGCATACTACAGTGATGCAGCCACTCAATGTTTATAGCAGCTCAATTCACAATAGCTAAACGATGGAACCAACCTAGATTCCCTTCAACAGATGAAAGGATAAAAAAAAATGTGGTACATATACACAATGGAATATTACTCAACCTGAAAGGAGAATGAAATTCTGGCATTTGCCAGTAAATGGATTGAACTAGAGAATATCATGCTAAGTGAAATAAGCCAATCCCAAGAACCAAAGGTGGAATGTTTTCTCTGATAAGCGGTTGCTGAATCATAGTGGAGGGAGGGAGGAGCGGTTAGGGAAACATGAAGGAAATTTGGATTGTGCAGAAGGAAGTGAGGGAAGGGATGGGGCAGTGGGGATGGGGAGGATGGTAGAATGAGACAGACACTCTTACCCTATATACATGTATGATTACACTGCTGGTGTGACTCAGCACCATATATAGCCAGAGGAATGAGAAGTTATGCTCCATCTGTGTACAATGTGTCAAAATGCATTCTACTATCATACATAACTAGTTAGAACAAATTTTTAAAAAGACTTCAGTTTTTTCTTATGTGAAATGAAGGCCACTATGATATCTGGGTGAAAGGTATTATTGTTGGGTAAATAATTAAGCTAATGCCTGTAAATTCCTTAGCAGACTCCCCAGCATAAGATCCATTATTTTAAAATATTTGTTGATCAATCATTGATTAAGGATTGAAAGTCTGTCATGATCATTTAGAGAAATAATGTGAAATTTTCTAAGCACTCTTAGATGAGGTTGAACCTAAGAGTAGTCAACAGAAGTTTATAAGTTTCAGGGTTTTTTTCTATTAAAAGTTAACTCCAATATGAAAGAGGGAGATACAAAATACATTGTACAAAATATCTAGTAAACTCTTGGGGAGTTATCGGTGAATAGGTGGTGGTCATTATATATTTAAAAAATGGAAACTGTGAACACTAGTTCCAATTTTGGCTCAATTACAGAAGAATCTTTTAACCATCTGAGTTACTTTTCATGGTGTTGAACTCTCCATCACTGGCCAAGGATCCCTGAAGAAGTTTTAGTAAAGGGTTCCTGAATTGGTGGAACCAGTATTCTCCAATACTGATCCAAACATCTATAACCAAATTATGTACCCTCAGCTATTTGAGAGTATATACAATACAAATTCCAGGGCCCCTTCCCATGGATTCTAACTCAGGTATGTGGGGGGGCTCAGGAATCTATTTTATTTTAATCATTTATATAAGTCTGATGCCTATTGGAATCGGAAACCAATATTCTAGATAATGTTTTTACAATCTTACTTGTATTGCCTAAGTTCAAGAATCTCAGGACTCAATCTGCATAACCAAATAAGTAACATATTTGAGCCACTAAATTTGAGTATTGAAGATAACCAATCAGTGAACATTAATCAAGTAATAAATATTCATGAAGAATTATGTATAATATGCTACCTTAGGCATTGGAATGAAGTCCTAACAGCAGAAATGTAGCTGAAATTCTCTGGTGAAATAACTTTGGTTTGATTTAATGAGGCACTAAAAAACACTATAAAATTTAACCAAGTCATTGAAACCACTCATTCTCATTTCTGATTTCTATCATTTCAGGATGCTTTCAATTCATTTATGTAGCATATACCTTAAAATTTCCCCTGTTAAATTATCAAAATAATTTTAATTTACATGTTTTTGAAAAAATTTTTAATATTGCTTATTTCTTAAAGTTGAAAATCACTGCTTTGTTTTTTCTCTTCTTCCACCTCTTCCTCCTTCTTCTCCTTCTCCTCCTCCTCCTCCCCTACCCCTCCTCTCTTCTTTCCCTCTTGTCTCCAGCACTATTTTCCCCTTGTTTTTTCATCTCTGGAATTCCAATTGAGGGAAGTCTGATTTGTAAGTCATGCAATCTCTCAATCCCCTTCCATGGATGTCTTCTGGACTTTGGAACATGCAGGGCAAAACCTGGTCAGTATTGTATACAAGAGAGTTACGTTAAAGGTAAGTCCTCTTTTTTCCATTTTTTAATTTTTTACTTTTTTGTTAGAACATCGTAATTATACATAGTAGCTGAGTTCATTTTGACAAAACCATACATGCAAGAAATTTTTTTTCAATTCCCAGTCCCCTTTTCCTTTTCCTCACTTCCCTCCCCCCTACTCTTCTTCCTCTGATCCACTTCTTCCTTTTGCTCCTTTGTTTTTGATTGGTACTTCTTACATATACATATAGGTGAAATTTCCTTGGTATATTTATAAAGGCATATAACATGATTTTGTTAAATTCATTCCATATTTCCTCCCCTTTCCCATCTTGCCTCCCTCCCTCTGGTTCTCCTTCTTCCACTCCACTGATCTTCTCTGTCTTTATGATATCTGATCCCTGCCTCCACGACCTTCTTTCCCTTATTTTACTCTAGCATCTACATATGAGAGAAAACATTCGACTCTTGATTTTCTGAATCAGGCTTATTTCACTTAGCATGATGTTCTCCATTCCATCCATGTACTGGCAAATGCCAGCATTTCATTCCTGATGGCTGAGTAAAACTTCATTGTGGATATATACCACATTTTTTGGGAACAGTTCATCTATTGACGGGCATGTGAGCTCATTCCATAATTTGGCTCTTGTGAATTGTGATGTTATAAATATTGAAGTGGTGGTACTGCTATTGTGTGCTGATTTTAGTTCTTTTTTGGATAAATAGCATATGATGGTTCCATTCCTAGATTTTAGAAGAATCTTCACACTGGTTTTCAAAGTGATTTCACTAATTGCAGTCCCATCAACAATGTAAGAGTGTACATTTTTCCCCACATCCTCACCAGCATTTATTATTATTTATGCTCTCAATTAGTATTATTATTATGCTATTGCCATTCTGACTGGATTGAGATGAAATCTTAGGGTAGTTTTGATTTTGTATTTCCCCGATTGCTAGAGATTTTGAAGAGTTTTTCATAGGTTTGTTGGCCATTTGTGTTTCTTCCTTTTGAGAAACTTCTGTTTAGTTCTTCTTCCCATTTGTTTATTGAGTTTTGGGGTTATTGTCATCGTCGTTTGTTTTTGGATTTTTCTCTTTTTTTTGGCATTGAGTTTTTTTAGTTCTTTTATATTTTGGACATTAATCCCCTATTGGAGGAACAGGTGGCAGCGATTTTCTCCCATTTTGTAGGCACTCTTCACACACCCAATAGTTTCTTTTGCTGTGCAAAAGCTTTTTAATTTGGTGGCATACCACTTACTGATTCTCAGTTTTATTTCTTGCATTTTAGGGGTCTTGTTGAGAAAGGTGTCTGCAACCTATATGATGGAGTGTCAACCCTGTGTTTTCTTCTAGCAGTTGCAAGGTTTCTGGTCTAATTCCCAAGTCTTTGATCCATTTCGATTTGACTATTGTGCAGGGTGAGGGATAGGGATCTAATTTCATTCTTCTACGTATGGATATCCAGTTTTCCCAGCACTAAATGTTAAAAAGGCTATCTTTTTTCCAACGTGTATTTTTGGCAATAAAAGTAAGTCTGGACATTTAATGTGCACATACTTAAATGTAAAAGGGAAAACGCTTGTAACAGCAATCATTCATGAACACTGGCTGCTTGCCAGGTGTTATACTCAGGGCTCACCAGGACTACATCACCCCAGAGCACACTGACATCTGCTGGATGCAACTGTCACTATCCCCATTTTAAAGATGAGAAATTTGAGGCACAGGCAGATTAAATAACTTGTACAAAGTTACACAACTAATGAGTGTCATAGCCAAGATTTAAATGCAAAGAATATGACTCTGGAGTACTAATAAATCCCGGTATTGCCTCATTTAAACTATTTGCTTGTTAACAAAAAATTAGCCGGGTGCAATGGTGCATGCCTGTAATCCCAGCACTTGGGAGGCTGAGGCAGGAGGATCGTGAGTTCAAAGCCAGCCTCAGCAACTTAGTGAGGCCCTAAGCAACTCAGTGAGATCCTGTCTCTAAATAAAATACAAAATAGGGCTGGGGATGTGGTTCAGTGGTGGAGTGCCCCTGGGTTCAATCCCCAGTTCCAAAAAAAAAAAATAATAATAATAGATAATTTGCAGAGCCCTTGTGAACGTGGGGCCCTGTGCACTTCACAGACTACATGCCAATGAATCTGGCCTTGTCCACCTGGACTGAAAACATAATGTGAAAGGACATATATTAAGTTTGAAAGAAAGAAGGTCTCCTTCCATCCCAAACCCAAAAGTCGTAAGGAAATGACAGACAAATTCGAATACACAATATTTTAAAATTTATAAAACAACTCCAATTTGAAAATAAGGAATATACTGGGTAGAAATAGTCAGAGCATAAATAACAGAAAAAATATATTAATATTTATCCAGAATAAAGAATTTTTAAAAAAAAAAAATTTTTAAATTGCAACTATCAAGGGGAATAAAAGAAAACACTTGTTAAAGAAAATATGAAGGCAATTCCAAGAAGAGAGCATAAATACACCTAAAAGCAAAAATAATGCTCAAACTTGTTAGTAAAAATCAAGAAAATGCAAGCCGGGTGCGGTGGCGCACGCCTGTAATCCAAGCGACTTGGGAGGCTGAGTCAGGAGGATCGCGAGTTCAAAGCCAGCCTCAGCAACTTAGCGAGGCCCTAAGCAACTCAGTGAGACCCTGTCTCTAAATAAAATACGAAATAGGGCTGGGGATGTGGCTCAGTGTCCCTGAGTTCAATCCCTGGTTCAAAAAAAAAAAATCAAGGAAATACAAATTACAGAAATAGATATATGTAATATTTTTAGTCCATCAAATTGATAAATATAAAAAGTTTATTATATCAAGGGTCTGTGACAGCGTGGGGGATGGGAACTTTCATACATTCCCAGTGGCAGTTTAGATTGGTTACACCTTTTATAGATAATCGGCAAATTTTCCTTAAAATGTTAAATGAGCCACAGCCCTCTTCAAAGCAATTATTTTTCTTGGTATCTGCTATAGAGAAATGTTTATGTGCATCAAGATTATCATTACAGCATTGTGTTTAACAGTAAAGCCACGGAATTGGCCTGAAGGCTCGCCTACAACAAACTGTTAAACTCCCTTGTATTCAAGTGGTAGAATGCTAGGCAACACTTAGCATGAACTAGATCCATTTGTTAACATGAGAAGATCCTGAAAACATTGCTGACTGGGAAAAAAATCAGCTACAAAACAGTACATACAGTATACTATACATGATTACAAGTCAGCAAAGCAAAACTCTAAGTTTCTCCATGAAATTGGAAAGGAAGAACAAACATGGAGGAGTTCAATTTAGTTGGGAGAGAGGAAAAGAATCATGGGATCACATCTGGAGGGGTTATGCAGTTAAGAAGGTTATTGAGCTGTGTTCAACCTTCATAACCCACCTCCCCTCTCTGGGCTGCCTGCTAGTTAGATTCCCATCATTATTGAGAGGGAAAGGTACTAAGTCCCCTTGGGGCCATGGACGATAGTTCCCAGGCACTGCTATTCTATTCCTGAATAAGGACAGAGAGTCATCCAGTCAGACAGACATCCAGACAGGAAAGGACTCAATGCAGAAGAAAGATCCTGGAAGCTTGCAGAGCAAAGCTCTATGATAACTGTGGTGGGTCAAGGGCCTGGAGTGACTAAAATGTCATGGGAAGAAGAGCTTCCTAACCTGGAAATTTCGCCGTTCCACACTGATAAGAAACAAACAGAACTGAAACTTAAATTTTGGATAGTTTTATTTATTTATTTAGTTTTATTTATTTATTTGGATAGTTTTATTTATTTCTCAACTTTGACATTATCAACATTTGGGGCAGGTTTGCTTGTTATGGAGGACCATTGATAGTGTGGATTTGGAGTGTCTCCCAAAGGGTCATGTATTGAAGGATTGGTCCATAGCCCATGGCATTATTGGTAGGCAGTGGAACCTTCAAGAGGTGGGGCCAGGTGGGAAAATGTTAGGTCATTGGGAGGTATACCCTTGAAGGGGATATTGGGACCCTGGCCCATTCAGCTTTCTCTTTTGCTTCCTGGTCACCATGAAGTAAGTGGCTTCCTCTGTCATATTCTCTAACTATGATTGCACTACCTTGCCACAGGCCCCAAAGCAACTGACCATGTAGTGAAACCACCATAACTATAAGTCAGAATAAACCTTTTCTCCTCAAAAGTTGACTCTCTAAGGTATTTTGTCACAGTGGCAGAAAGCTGACTGACACAGGTGTGTTATATTGTAAGAGATATAGTAGCATCTCTGGCCTTACCTACCAGATCCCTGGAGGACTTTCCCTCCCCACCTAGTTGACCATCCAGTTGTGATAGCAGAGCTGTCTAGACTTTATCTAATGTCCTGGGGATGGGGGAGTAAAAACACCTCCCTTTGAGAAGCCACTGTTTTCTAGTTTGTAACCATCACTTGTTTTGCTGCTTTGACATGCAAGTGACTTGGGCTGACAGGATGACAAGAAGTTACTGTCTCTTACTTTGTATTCATGTGCATTCTTCACATTTTCTACAGAGAATGTTTATCACTTCTTTAATGGGGGAGGGTGGGATTAGGGGGGTCATGAATAAGCCTCCTTTTCTGAGAAACACACGTCTACATGATCTTTCTATGGATCTGGCCCCGTAAATAACCAGTGACCTGGGTAAAACTGGGAGCTGATTATCAGCAAGCTTCCGAACAGCTAACACTTCAGAAATTTCTATACAGTCAATAGCAATTGCATGGCTTTTATAATCTGAGCTGGAAAGCTGTTTTGTTTTACAATTTCAAGGCCTGTGTATTGCAATGTACCCAACTAAAATAGTTTAAGTGGGAGTGTTGAAAGGCATGATGACGAAACGAACCATTCCTGGTGGTATGGATGCTAGATTTGTATCTTGATGAACCTAGAGCTTTTGTTCTGTTTTGCTTCACTTATTTATTTTTAATCTGTTAATTAGCTGAAGCATCTGAGACCAGGTAAGTTGTACCTCCCAAGATATTCCCCTGCCTCTGTCTTTTGTTTCCTTTAGGTGGCATTCAATGGTATACAAGTAAAGGCTGCACAGAGAGCCATGATCAGTGCTTCAAGAGAAGAGTGACTGCTCATGAAATTCACTCCACTCACTGCTGCGCTCATTCTATGTGTAATTTCTGAAGAGTGGCCCTGACCCAAGCTTGACTGATCAGACTCCAAGCCTGACCCGATCTTCACCAGATGGCGGCCACCATCAGTCGAGAACCCTTTGAAAATCTCAACCTTTACAGGTCACCCAGCTTATGATCCGAAATGGATTTTGGTGTTCAATGTGCCCAGTTCTTCCCCCACCGCCTCCCACTCATCTCAGAAACATCTCTTTCATTATCATCTCCCTCCTCTCTTCCTTTCTGCTTAATTCCTCTTCCTGCCAACGGTCATGTCAAGGCTACAAAGAGATGAAAACATTAGTGATTTTCCAAGTCCAACTATGCACATCATCTCTAGTTTATTTCCCTAAGTATTCCAGGACTGCCAAATACATTTACAAATTAACTGTACTGCAAAGTACCAAGTGAACTGAGAATGTTCATTTGGTTTCCAAAACAAACTGCATTGCCCCCTTGGAGTAGTTTACAGTGTAGGAGAAACTCACTTAACAAATATCATAGGGAAAATACACTGTAAATCAACAAACCAGGCCTGTGGGAACAATAAACCCAAATGGTGAAGAACTGAGGCATTGTGGGGAGGGGCACTTATGTCTCCCATCTGCATCAGGATTTGTCTAAATTCTGGGTTTCCATATCTTAACCATGTCCCAAGAGCTTTGTCTAATGTTGGGAGATCACACAATCCTAATTAAGCAAAGGAATATGTTCTTAATCCATAAGGAATTTTAAAGGGGATCAGAGCACACTGGTTCACACCTGCAATCCCAGCTACTTGGGAGGCTGAGGCAGGAGGAGCACACGTTTAAGAGCCTCAGCAACTTAATGAAGTCCTAAGCAACTTAGTGAGACTCTGTCTCAAAACAAAAAATGAAAAGGGCTTGGGGTGTAGCTCGGTAGTTAAGCATTTGCCTAGCAGGAAACCCTGGGTTCAGTCCTTAAGACCACAAAAAATTAAAAAGTTAAAGTTGTATTTATCTATATTTTCAGCAGTCTGAAAAATCCAAAACAAGTTTCTGTTTTTCTCAGGACTTAGGACAACATCTGACACAGTGTGCTTCAACCCATGCTTTTCTATTAACTTTGAAGAAAGCAAGCATTAAAAAGAAAAAAAGAAGGCTAGACTTTTCCCTCCATACTCATTTCAGGTCTATTTCTTAGGTATATTTCTGAACCTAAGAAAAAAAAAAATATCTTCATCCTTATTTTCAATCCAGTTGGCCCTATTCTGTCATTTTCTACATCAGCCCCGTTGGTAAACAGTAGTTGCCTTAGATGAGTAAGCTTCTTGGAAATTAAACTTTTATTTTTCTTGTTTTTTTTTTTTAATGTGGTTTATTAACCCCATATCACAGCAGTTGGGGGATGGCAAGATCACATAGTGACTAAGGCTAGAGCCTAATTCCCAATCAAGGGGATACCATGAAAAGTAGGAAGAAGGTGCACATCTCTTGTTCACTAACTAACTGCTGACCTTGACAGGTCATATTGGACTCTGCACCTCAGGTATAAGATGAAGAGAGTTGGATCACACAGTGGCTTAGATTCCCTGATTTTATGATACCTTAGATCTTAGATACCCTTAGATACCCTGACAGTTTGTGATTTAACATTAATACCTCTTTATTGTTTTCTTAAAAATAAAATAGGGGCTGGGTATGGTGGTACACACCTGTAATCTCAGCAACTTGGGAGGCTAAGGCAGGAGAATCACAAGTTTGAGACCAGCCTCAGCAACTTAGTGAGACTCTGCCTCAAAATAAAAAAAAAAAAGAAAGGAATGGGGATGTAGCTCAGTGGTAAGATGCCTGTGGATCTACTCCACAGTATCGAAAATAAGAGAGGTGAACACAGCCCCTAGGTAGGCCTTGGTTTGACAATTGATTCTCACTCAGCTCTATATAATCCAGGAAACGGGGAGGAGAATCGCAAGCTATGAGAGCAATGACCATCATGGAAACTGTTGACCCAAAAGTCACCATGGAAACAAAACTCAGTTTCACAGCCTTACTGTGGGAGACTGAATTATCACCCCTAAGGATGTCCAGATTCTAATGCCTGCAACCTGCGCATACATTTCCTTCTTGGTAAGAGGGTCTTTGTAGACCTGCTTAAAGATGGGCGGATTAAGAGATTACCCTAGATTACATGAAGAGGTCCAACACCATTACAGCCGTCTTTACAAGAGGAAGGCAGGAGGATACAGAAGAGGAGATGTGGTGATGGAAGCAGAGATCACAGATTTGAAAACTCCTCCACTTGCAGCGAAGATGGATGAAAGAGGGTCACAATCTGAGGAAACAGGATGTCCTCTAGAATTCAGGAGAGGTAACGAGACTGCAGGATGCAGCCCTGCTGATACATCTTGGACTTCTGACCTCCAGGACTGGAGGATAACAGATCTGCTTTCTTTCAATGCACTTGGTCACAGCAATGGAAAATGGATACACTCGGTGCACAGAGGATAACATGGCATTTCCCCTCCCCCAAGGCAGCTCCATCCAATCCTTAGATCCTGTGGGATTTGATCTGAAGAAGCACCCCAGCACCACACTGTCCTCTTTCCTTCTCATGAGTTCTCAGTCATAATTCCCCCCAACACACACAGATGGACTACAGACAGTGAATCGCACCTTCCCTGCTGACACCTCCCACTCAAGTCCCTATCCATTCAAGGTTTCTTCAGCTAACAAGTTTATTCTTTTCCAGTCCTTCACACCTAAAGACAAAGTGATACCAGATTAGCCAGAATGCAATCTATTTATAAAACCTCAGACTGAGGAGCCGATGCGAGGATCTCCCTTGATCCTCTGAGTACCAGCTTGGCTTCCTCCTTGATTACATTTTTTTCCCTGCAACTGAAATAGAAACCTCATGCCTCTTAATGCATTTCAGAGTCTCTGTGGTTGATAAATTGGGGGCGTATGGAGAATGTGACAGGGTAGAGACTGAAATTATTCTCTCAGCAAAGGAGAGATGTAACATTTTTCCTAGTGGCACTCAATTATAAGGTCTTCTGAACTTCCAGAGGACATTCTTTTTATAACTGAGGTAGTCATTGCTGCTTTTTTCCACTGTAATGAGGGGGAGTCTTAAGCCCCTGTAGGTGGCAGAGCAGGAACTTCTGGGGACATGTCATGTGACCCTCACCAATACCATCCCTTGATAGAGTCCCATGGGTGGGCAAGAAGCTGAGCCTCTGGGTGTCGCTGCCCTGACTCATTAGCATCTGCTTCAAGTCTCTGAGGAATGAGACTCACAAATATTTGAAGGAAGCACAGGAGTAAAGAAAGAGAAGGGAATAGATGACGGATGATTGGCCCCTTTCTGTGGACAGAAAGGCACACCCACATTCTGTTCTAGCCATAACTACCTGATGTGAGTATATTTTACTTTCTCATTCCCACACATAAAGTTAATAGTTCTGCCATTAAAGGCATGTGCAATGGAAATGTCCAGGCAGAGCTGGAACTAGCAATTTTGGTGCCAGGGGCAAGCATAAAACCTGCCCTCAAATCAACTTTGTAATTCACTTCTCAGCTCATATATAATGGCTATTGATAATACTCTCCATCTGGTAGCTTCCTATTTTAACTAATTATTCTTGCTAACTAGGTGTTAAACTTAGTGATACACCCTGCATGTATATTTTGGTTCAATTTTTGTTCCTATAACAAAAGAGTGCTGGGTTAATTTATAAAAGGTCTATTTAACTCTTGTTTTGGAGGCTGATCACCACCAAGATCAAGTGGTCACATTTGGTGAGGGCTTCATGTGAATGAAATCACAGGACAGGAGCACATGCATGACACATGGGGTGTCTTCACTTTATAACTACCTGCTCTTGCAGTAACTGATCTAGTCCTGTAAGAACTAGCTCCTCCTGCAAGATGGCCTTTAATCCTTTCTGAGGGTGGCGTCCCCATAATCTAATTGCTTGCCACCATGCCCCATCTCTTAATGATTCTACCACCTCTCAGTACCTTTACATGTGAACCAGCACATGATCTTTGAGGAACAAAACATTTCAAACCATAAGAATGGTTTGCTACTGGATTAACTGAACAATTTAAAACCTGGCATACTGTACATTTCCGAGTGCTTAAGCAAAAGCATATTAGGTCTAGTTACAGCTCTGTTTATGGAGGCAGAAGAGAGAAAGATAAGGTGGGCTATAATGGTAGAAATTGAAAGCACATAGGCCTCATTAATTCAGTATTCAATAAGCAACTCTTATGTGTCAGGTACTATGGATAAGGATACAATAGTGAATAATTCCAATGTTCATGCAGCTCCTGATGTGAGGAATGAGACTGCAAAAATTGGCATTTGTAATGAAATAAATCTGTGCTCTGAATAACTACAAGGTAATAGGTGGAATTCAAATGCAAGGTAACAGCCCCAATGTTGGAAACAGGAGGGTCTCAAAGGAATTGGTGTGTAAACCAAATCTGAACAAGAGAAATGAGTCAGAACATTTGGAAAGTTGGATAGAAAAGATTCTGTGATGATTAATATTATATGTCAACTTGGCAAGGCCAGAGCACCCAGATAACTGGTTGAACATTACAGATGTTTGATGAAGTTGTTCTTTTTAGCCAAGATTAACATTTAAATCAATAGACTTTGAAGAAAGAAGATTACTCACCATAATATGGGTGAGTCTCACCCAATCAGTTAAACTGTGTTACTATTAAGGAACACATTTAATTATTTAATAGAAAAAAGGAAGAAGAAATTCTGGCACGGGGCTGCCTTCAGACTCAACCTGTAACTCCAACCTGCCATGAACCAATTCCTTTAAAAAAAAAACTCTCTGCATATGCAGATGGCCCCTGGCTTATGATGACTCCACTTAACAATCTTTCAGCTTCACAAAGGTGTAAAAGTGCTCCCACACAACCACTCTGGTTGTCACTTTCAATACAGATTCAATAAGTTACATCAGAAAGTCAACACTCTCATAGAACCGGCTTGTGTTAGACGATTTTGCCCCACTGTGGACTAACACCAATGTGCAGAACACTTTTAAGGTAGTCACGGCTGAGCTGTGATGTCCAGTAGGTTAGGTCCATTACATGAATTTTGACTTTTAATATTTTCAACTCATGATGAGTCTATCAGATTGAAATATCAGTTCAAATGCTGTGGTTCTGTTTCTCTGGAGAACCCAGACTAATACAGATAAATAGAATCATTGCCTGCACCAGGGCCTTTAGAGAAGCTCAGTATGGCAAGACCCATGCTGAGCATGGACAGATAAAGCAGGTCTTAAAGCCAGACAAGGAATCTGACTTCAGCTAAAAGTTGTGATAGCCTACTAGGCTGTCTGTCTCACACCTCCCCACCTTTTTTTGGGGACAACATGACATTTTTCTGGGAATCAATCCTCACCTCAATTTCCACCAAAGGACTTCCACCAAAATCTGTTTCTATTACTCCATCCCCGAACATTGTTGCTTCTGGGGCATATGACCCAACACAGGCCAATTAGAGTTCTCACCTGGGATTTTTTTAACTAAACTTGAACAAAAGACAAGGAGAGTGATCAGTCATCTGCACAACAGGATGGAAGACCCAGGATAAATGAGCCACTATGTTTCCCTGAATGGAAAATGTGGATCTGCAGGAGCAAGAATAAAGTCAATAACAGAATAACATCAGTTGCAGGGGGCTGGTGGGCAGAGAACCTTGGCAGCATTTGAATACCTCCTTCTCTTTGTTCCTGAAGTCCAGTTACATCCCAGTTCACCCCACAATTTAGTTACCAATACATCCTTAGATTAATATGCTCTAATATTCCTCATTCGGCTGAGCAAACTGGGTTTCTATTGCTTGAGACCAAGGGCCCAGACTAACACAGAACCTACCTGAAAGTCTAAGAAGGGCAGTGGATGAACAGATTGGTGTTTTTAAAAGGTCATAGTGGCTTCAGTTTGGAAAATGATTGGAAGTGGAAGCAAGGAGGACATTGAAGCTTTTGCAGCAAGTCAGATCACGGTGACTTGTAATAGGAAAGTGGCAGTAGTGGGCATCTAAGATATATTTCTTGTGCTTATTGTATGTAGGAACCTTGCTGTAGGTGCCAGGGATATAACAGTGAACAAGTTCTTGCTCTTAGAGATCTCACATAATTTTGGAAGAATGAGATACTAAATAATACATAACCCAATTCTCAGAAGTAAATGGTATGAGTGAGTGAAGGTGATGGTGGGAGCTCTGTTTTAGATTGGATGGACACAGCAAGGCATCTCTGAGCAGAGACCTGGGAGGAATAACCACCTACCATATACAAGGTGATGCTGAGAGCCTCAGAGACCTCCAGTTCTCTTTGGACATAGTGAGTTTGAGATGCTTATTAAACTATTTAAAGATAGTTAGGGGTTGGGGACATAGCTCAGTTGGTATAGTGCTTGCTTTGCAAGCACAAGGCCCTGGGTTCAATTCCCAGCATGGCAAAAATAAAAAAATAAAGATAGTTAATATGAGACAGAATTGACAAATGTGAAGTTCACAGGAGATATCCAGCTGGAGAGAGTTGTTAGCAAGTCTATGCTTTTAAATGCCTTTGAACTGTATGAAACCACCCAAGCAATGTAAGTATAAGGGAAAAAAGGGCTTCGAACTAAGCCCTGGGGCCCTGCAAAATTTAGAGGTAGGAGAGAATAGAAGGATCTTTCTGACCTATTCATCAGAGAGATCCACTAACTAGAGTCTACAAGAGATGTCAAAAGAGTCTTTTCAGCCAGGTGCAGTGGTGCACAGCAGTAATTCCACTAGGGGAGCTGAGGCAGAATTGCAAGTTCAAAACCAGCCTCAGCAACTTAGCGAGGCCCTAAGCAACTTAGTGAGGCCCTGTCTCAAAATAAAAAATAAAAAGAGCTGGTGATGTGGCTCAGTGCCTCTGGGTTCAATCCAAAAGGGGGGGGGGGGATCCTTTCTACAGAAACTGTCACCCAAAAACTAAGGTAGCTTTTAGGAAAAGATTATTGGAGGAGCTGGGATGGTGGCTCAGTGGTAGAGTGCTTGCCTCCCACATGTGAGGCACTGGGTTCGATCCTCAGCACCACATAAAATGAATAAAATAAAATAAAGCTATTGTGTCCATCTAAAACTAAAAAATTTTAAAAAAAAACGATTATTGGAAATAAGAATGAAGTCCATCTTGTCAAATTTGGGTACCTATCAAAATGGCGCTAAGCATTTGGGTATGTGAATTTGAAGCTCAGCTGGGATGTCTTGGCTGGAGATGGATTCAGGATTGTAGCACAGAGGTGCAGGAATAAGATCAGTATGAAAAGAGAAGACACCAGGGCAGAACTTTTAGAAGGACATATAGTCATCTCTTGGTATGTATAAGGAATTGGTTCTAGGACCCCCATGGCACCCAAATCCAAGGATGCTCAAAACCCTTATATAAAGTGATTATTTGCATATAGCCTGCACATATCCTCCAATATACTTTAAATCATCTCTAGATTACTTGTGATATGTAATAGCATGTAAATGCTGTGTAAGCTGTGATTGTACTGTCTTCCTTACAGAATAATGACAAGGAAAAAAATCACCTGTTCAATACAAAAATATTTTTTAAATATTATAATTTCATGATGTGGAACCCAGGATATCGAGGACTGTACTTTGAATGGAGTGGGCAAAAAATGAGAAAGATAAAACAGGCACAATGGCTCACGACTGTGATCCCAGCAGGTGAGGCAGGAGGATCACAAGTTCAAGGCCAGCCTCAGCAATTTAGTGAGAGCCTGTCTCAAAATAAAAAATAGTAAGGATACAGTCTCAGTGGTAAAGAGCCCCCGGTTCTAACACCACTACAAAAAGGTGGGCAGGGCAGGAGTGGAGGAATCTGTGAAGGGTCAAGGGAAAGTCCAGGTTATTGCAAAAAATAATAATAATAATAACACGGGCTGGGGATATAGCTCAGTTGGTAGAGTGCCTGCCTCACAAGCACAAGGCCCTGGGTTCAATCCCCAGCACTGCAAAAAAAATAAAAATAAATAAATAATAATAATAATAATAATAATAATAACAACAACAACAACACACACTGAGATTTGGCATATGTCAAGACACTAAGATAATGTGCTTCAACCCTGAAACTAAATCAGGTAAGATCTTTGCTATGAGATGATCAGAGGCCTCGAGCTAAAACAAAAAAAGAACAAAACAGGGCTCTAAGTTTAGTTCCACCATTTTCTAATCATGCATTTGGCTGAACAGTTGGCCTGTTAATAAACTTTCTAGGGTTGGGTATTGGCCTAAAGAGCCTCACCTGTAGCCAGGTTTTCAGGGCATCTGGGACCGCCTCACTGTGCAACGTGCTGAGTGCCTCTGCCATCTGGTGGTCAATCATGGCAAGTGCACCCAATGGTTCAACCTGATGATTGCTCTGGCAATTTGCCTGGACCCATCAAGCCTGGATGCTCTAATTATTATCTCTGTCTCTTTAGATCCCCGTGTCCCACATCAAATCAAGCAGAAGTAACAGCCTGGATTTATCAGAATGCATGCCAAATAGTCTGTATGGCAAGTAATGAATCAAAATCTGTAATAGTGCCAGTGGATGTTTGAAGCCTAACAGAGAGGGCAATGTAAAATTTATGATGAAAAAGGAAAGAGGAAAGATGATTCTTGGGATCTAGTGAATTCGACTGGCCCAGTAAAATCTGTAGCTATTAAGTTTACAAAAAAAAGGTAGGAATTTTGTTTTGTTTTGTTTTTTAACAATGTTGGGTACCTAACCTAAGGTTTCACATGCTGGGCAAGTGCTCTACCAACCCATTGATACACCCAGTCCTGACAATTGCGAATTCTATATGCACTGTTGAGGACCATAGCTGGATTCAACCCTAAACACACAACTGACCAGTCCGGGCATGTGACCTAACCTCTCATCTCCATCATTGCAATTATATTTAGTCCGATCGGGGGTTTTTTTGCAGGTGGTTTTTTGTTGTTGCTATTGTTTTGTTTTGTTTTGATTTTTGTAAATGGGATTAAACCCAGGGGTGCTCTAACATTGAGCTGCCTCCCTAACCCTTTTTATTTTTTATTTTGAGACAGGGTCTTGCTAAGTTGCCAAAGCTGGTTCCAAACTTGTAATCCTCCTGCCTCAACCTCCTAAATTGCCAGGATTACAGATATGAGCCACCACACCTAGTTAGCTGTGTTGTTGTTCTAAAAATTAAATTAAATGTCTTATGCAAAGCACCAACTTCAGTGAGTAGCAGGCAGTAAGTGCTCAATTATTGTTGGCTCTCATTAATGTTACAGAGATGATTCAAAGTGTGTAATTTGGGGCTGAGGGTGTGGCTCAGTGGTACAGCACTTTCCTAACCACCCAAGAGGCCCTGGGTTTTATCCCCAGTACCACCAAAAAAACAATATCTGAATTCTTTTTGTTAAAATGAGGCAAGAACTTCCATATTTTATGTTTATGTAAGAGAGAGCTGCCAAAATTTACAGGGGTACGGGGCCAGATATGCAGAAGAATCTAAAAGAAAGGTTGGATGTAGGCCTTTTTATGTGTAGAAAATCCATTTAAACCTTTGTAGGCTTATGAAAGACTCCCCGGTGGAGACTGCTAACAGGTTACTATCATGCCTCATGTCCACTAAAGGAAGAATGCAAAGGAATAAAGTTAAGTGTTTTGCCAATAATCATGCCTAAACCAAAAACACCTCCCAAAAGTTTGTGGATTCCTTTAATGTTTTAATCTTGAAAGCATTGTATATTCCCACCCAAAGAGAATAATTCCCAGATATGGATTAACATAACATGGTCTGGATTGCCACCTCCAAGGAAAAAGTCTAATTTGATCAATCTGCCACCCATCAGCTGGCTGATGTCCTCTAGACTGTATCCCACTGGGGGTTCAGTGACAGCATTGGCAGTAGCCAGTGGATCACCCTTAGTAAAATGCAGCCCCTTCTGTTAGGCAAATGCAGAGCCTCCATCCCTACCAGCACAACTCCACCATCCATGAGCCCCTTGATCAAGCCCTGGGCCCAGGAAGAGTTACTGGCTGATAGTCACTGGGAAAGGCTGCTTACCCACCTGGATGTTGAGTGTCTCCTCTGTAGCAAATGTTTTCTCACCCTACATGCCCACTGATATAGGTCCATCCTGTTTAGTCCATGCAGGCTACCATGTTAAATCACCATAATGTCTTAGAAACAGCAGAAACATTTCTTACAGTTCTAGATGCTGGAAAGTCAAAAGATCAAGGGGCCAACAGATTCATATCTGGTGATGCTTACTTTTTGGTCCATAGATGTAATAAACTTCTCATATAGTGAAAAGGGTCTGGCTAGTTCTCTGACATCTCTTATAAGGCAGAACCCTAATGACCCAATAAGCTCCCAAAGACCCCTACCTTCTAATATCATCTTGGTGTTTAAGTTTCAATATATGAATTTTTGGGGACAGAGACATTCAGACTATAGTAATGCCCATGTCTTCGATCTTCCAATATTACTAGTTTCACTCCCCTGAATAAGTAATGAAGCCATCCTCCCCTGCCCAGAGGCCTATTTTTATCCGTATCTCTGGCTACTTTTCCCATATAAGCAACCAAGGATATTGGTTGCAGCTCTGTCCTTGGAGAGTATGTTCCCTCACTCTGTCCTTGAGGGTCAATTCTTTTTTAATTGAGGGCTTGTTTTTAATGTAAAGTTAATTGGTTTTTTTTTTTCGTTTTCACTTTAAGAAATTTATTTGATTATAAATGTGTTATTACAAAACACCAAACAAAAAGCTTGAAGAACAGAATCAAATTTAAATAAATACAACTGCATGTAATCTACAGGCGACTCTAAATCTAAGGACACAGGTAGACTGAAAGCAAAAGGATATAATAATGTTACATGCAAAAGTCAGCAAAAGAAAACTGGGGTGGCAAAATTATGGTATGCAAAACATTTTCAAACAAAAAGTTATATGAGACTAAAAATAATTTTAATTTTTAAAAAAACTTTGAAAAGTGAAAAACTAGAATATTACATAAAGATAAAAGGGAACTTTGTCTAGGATACTTCAACAACAGTAGATACAGTTGCAACTCACATCATACTTCCTGGCAGGGCAGGGGCTGGGTGGGGGGCAGGGGAGACCGGTAGGTACCAGGGGTACTCATCCATTGAGCCACATCCCAGCCCTATTTTGTATTTTATTTAGAGACAGGGTCTCACTGAGTTGTTCAGTGCCTCGCCATTGTGAGGCTGGCTTTGAACTCATCATCTTCCTGTCTTGGCCTCCTGAGCCGCTGGGATTTCAGGCTTGCACCACTGCGCCCGGCAAGAGACACCAATCTTCAGGGTCAGTGTTGACGGAGACTACACAGAATGCACCAACTATTCATTTTCTCCTTCCTCCAATGCACCAAGCCATACTCACTGGGAATGAAATGCAAGAGGTTTCTTCTTCCTTCTTCAGATCACTCAGAGCTGCCATGAGGCCATGTGCATGAACAGAGGAAGTGGCACTAGTGCCACAAAGATGACATACTAGCTGGGCACTGTGGCGCATGCCTGTAATTCCAGCACTTGGGAGGCTGAGGCAGGAGGATTGCAAGTTCAAAGCCAGCCTCAGCAACTTAGCGAGGCCCTAAGCAACTCAGTAAGACCCTATCTCTAAATAAAATACAAAATAGGGCTGGGGATGTGGCTCAGAGGTGGAGTGCCCCTGAGTTCAATCCCCAGAACAAAAAAAAAAAAAAAAACATGCTGTCAGTCACATGGGGTAAGATCCCATAAACCATTTTTTCATCACACCATGTGGCAGTTCCTTATGATTCGGTGGTTATGACAATCCCAGTCCATAATGAACAACTCCATTCTCACAGTCTGTTAGGGTTTGGATGTGAGGTGTCCCCCAAAAGCTGATGTGTGAGGCAGTGCAAGAAAGTTCAGAGGAGAAATGATTGGGCTGTGAGAGTCTTAACCTAGTCAGTGAATTAATCCCCTGACAGGGATTAACTGAGTGGTAACTACAGTGGATATGGCCGGAAGAGGTGGGAATTGGGGGCGTGGCTTTGGGGTATATATTTGTATCTGGTGAGTGGAGACCTTTCTCTCTGCTCTCTGATCATCATGTGAGCCACTCCCCTCTGCTGCACACTCCGCCATGATGTTCAGCCTCACCTCGAGCCTCAAGGAACCATGGGCCCCCAAATAAACCTTTTCTCCTGTACAGTTGTGCTGGTTGGGTCCTTTAGTCTTTTTTAGTGAAAAAACTGACTAAAACACAGTCACTTGATATCCTATGGCCAGGCACTCATCTCTTCATCTAGCGATGGATGGCCACTACTGAGCTTTCAATGATTCTGGTGCTACTCACTAGCACATCACTTATCACTTTTGAAAAAAGAGTATCTTCTGGGCCCTCTTGGAGAGCTGAGCAGCAGGTGAGTTCTTATGCAATATTGGTCTTATGCAATAAATCCATCCAATCATCACTCTTCTCTGAGCCTGCACAGACTCTAAACACTTCCATATCAGTCATGACCTCTCCCATCTTATTTGCGAAAGATTATCATCATATTGAAACTTCAAGTTTCAACCCGGCTCCATGCCAAGACATCTCATTATGAGTCACATGAAAGAGCACCAGTTTTTTGTTTTATTTTGCTTTGGTGCCAGGGATTGAACCCAGGACCTGGAGCAGGCTCAGCAGGTGCTCTACCACAGAGCCACATCCCCAGCCCAATACCACCAGCGTCATTTCACTCTTACTTACCCAGGTTTATTTCTTGGTCCTCTAACTTCCCTCTTCTCAGCACTCTGCCATTCCTGTGCATGCTTCCCTGGTTCCAGGTGGTATATGTTGGTTAGGTCTTGCAATTAGGTGAATACCTATTTTTATTAGAGCAAGTATAAAACCTTCCCTCTTGGGTTATCTGAGAGCTGGCCCAAGTTATTAGTCTGAAAGCAGTGAGCTGGAAGATAGGGACAGGCATGTCCAATCTCAAGAACAAACACCTTTCTTTTCTTTTCCTTACTTAGGCTGTATAATTTTTTATTATCATTAGAGCTTTATAGTTATATATAGTAGTTGGGTTCATCCCAACAAATTCATACATGCATGGAAATAAATTCCAGTTCATGAGCTCCCCCTTTTCCCTCGCATCCTCCCACCCCTCTCCCATTCTCCTTCCTCTACTCTACTAGAATTCCTTTCCCTTTTCTATTAATTTGTATTTGATTGGTTCTTTGTGTAGTCTTTCCCTTCCCTTCCCCTTTCCTTTATTTTACTCTAGCTTCTACATACAAGAGAAAACATTTGACCTCAGAAACATTTGAGTTTCTGAGTTTGATTAATTTCACTTAGCATGATATTCTCCATTTCCATCCATTTACAGAAAATGCCATAATTTCATTCTTTCTAATAGCTGAGTAGAACTTTATTGTATACATACACACACACCACAATTTCTTAATCCATTCATCTATTGACAGGCATTTGGGTTGGTTCCGTAACTGAGCTACTGTGAAATGAAGCACCAACTTTTGACACGTTAACGTCAGGTGAGGTTTTCCACAGTCTCCAGGCCATGTGTTTTTTACAGCCCTGACGCCTAGGCTGCATCTTAAGGCCTGACTTTGAGCACAGGCTGTCCTCCAACTACAAGAGACAAAACTCTCTTTATATGCTTCCAAGGAAGCCTCCTGGCTTTTATAGCTTCTTTTGAGTTAATAGCTGGCTGACCTACATCTGCTCCTTTCCTTCAAAGACAGCAAGGCAGAAATCGAACCAACTCTATCATCTTTATAATTACCAATGCCCCATACCACTCAAGGGCTGTGCCTCTGAACAACTGAATTCCTCCCTTTCACTTGCATGTTAACCTAACCTGCCACTCTGAGAGCCTTAGCACTGGTGATGCCAGAGCCAGGGGGAGTAACACCCCCTCCCTTACCACCCGCAGGCTTGTGAGTGATCAAGAGAGCGCCAGGGCTCCAGAGCCCATTCGCAGGTCTGCTTTCTGGGGCTAATGCTGGTTACTAGGGTCTCTGTTTAGACTCTTCCTGAAGCAGAATTTGAGATGATTGCACATCATTTATCTATTTGAGAGACAATTCCAGGAAACAGGAATGAGGGGAGACGGTGAATCAGGCAAGAAAGAAGCCAATACAAGAGTTCATCAACAAGATCACACTTCTCCGGATGCCTCTGGTACTGCCTAGAAAGGGTACAAAACACCTTCTAGAATTTTCCTCCTGAAGGATGGGAACATGGAACATTTATTTGTTCACTGACTCCCATTCCCCTTTGATTTGAGAACAGCCCCTGGAGACACTAAGTCCCCTCACTTGCAGGCTGCACTTGGCAGGGTCACCTTCACTAGTAATTAAGTCAACAGTCTACTGAAATAGTAAATCATCATGGATTTTTAGGGGCTTGAACGTCTTTCCTTAACCCAAAGAGCCCTCATAGTCATATGCTTATAGATAATACTCATGAGGTTTGGGATTTGTTAAGACTTATTCATGGTAATACTGAAAGGTGAAAAGTGCCCAGAAAGAATCACTCCAGATGCAAGAACTCAAGCAAGGGATTTTATTAGTCAGACAAACAGTGTTTGCCCTGGAGAGAGAGAGAGAGAGAGAGAGAGAGAAAATGAGAGAGAGCATGAGGGCAAGAGAGAGAGAGTGAGTGCGATAGGCAGTGAGAGAAAGAGTGAGTGTAAGAGAGGGAGAGAAGAAAAAAAGGGGAGAAGATGGCACAGAAGCCTCTTTTGAATGGTCCCTTTTGGTGGGCCGATGACGTTCTAGCCAATGGCTGCCAAGGATGTTTGCGGGCCGATGACCAATGTCTGTTGAAGATATTCATGTGCGGACGAGCTGGGGGCGGGGAGGGATAGCTGCAGCAAAAGGGCGGGGTGGTCAATAGTGCAGCTTTATATTACAAATACTACCTGTTGACTACATAGATTCAATGAAATCAATCTGTGTGTGTGTGTGTGTGTGTGTGTGTGTGTGTGTGTGTGTGTGTGTGTAAGTGTGTGTAACTAGGGATTGAACTCAGGGATGGTCTACCCAGGCTGGCCTTGAACTTGTGATCTTCCTGCCTTACCCTCCAGAGTCCCTGGGATTGCAGGTGTGTGCCACCACGCCCAACTGAAATCAACCATTTTAAAACTCCTTTTCAACTCTTTTCATAAGACTAGAAAACACACTCCCCACCCCCCATAAAAGGTAATAGGAATGTTAAATGAATATTTATGTGATTACATATAGATACTAATTTAACTAAGATTTCAATAGGTCTATTATATCTTCATTTTATTGTCCAAATTCTTTTTTTTTTTTCTTTTTTTTGAACCGGGGATTGAACTCAGGGGCACTCGGCCACTGAACCACATCCCCAACCCTATTTTTTTGTATTTTATTTAGAGACAGGGTCTCAGTGAGTTACTTAGGGCCTTGCTAAGTTGCTGAGGCTGGCTTTGAAGTCGCGATCCTCCTGACTCAGCCTCCTGAGTCACTTGGATTACAGGCATGCACCACCACACCCAGCTCATCCAAATTCTTAATTTTCTTTTTATTTATTTATTTTTTTTGGCAGTGCTGGGGATTGAACCCAGAGCCTTGTGCCTGTGAGGCAAGCACTCTACCAACTGAGCTATATCCCCAGTCCCCTTAATTTTCTTGATACTGAATTGAGACCTCTAAAGGTTTTTATGTGTGAATTTCCTGGTATTAAATGCTATAGTGAGGGCTGGGCACCAAAAAAAAAAAAAAAAGGTATAGTGAAAATCCAACATAAGCTTTCAAAAGTCATTATGAAATACTGTTTTCAACACACAATTACATTTAATAAGATATGGAAGAATTTAAATGTTACAAAACGATCATAGAAAAATTTAAAACTAGCTGGGCACCATGGTGCATGCTTGTAATTTCAGTGGTTCTGGAGGCTGAGGCAGGAGGATCTTGAGTTTAAAGCCAGTCTCAGCAACTCAGCAAGGCCCTAAGCAACTCAGTAAGACTCTGTCTCTAAATAAAAATATTTTTATATTATATATATATAATATATATAAATATATATAAATATATATATTATTTTTATATATATTATTATATATTTTTTATATAAGTAGTTAAGCACCCCTGGGTTCAATCCCCAGTACCAATAACCTAATTAATTAATTAATTATTTTAAGGCTAATGAGAAATATGAAAAATATTCTTAGAAGAAAGAGCTGATCATGGAAGGCTCTGGTCAAAAGCCAAAGCCACCAAATGACTGCCTCTTGATAGATTTGAAAGGTAGTAAGTATTCAATAGGTCAAATCATTGGGAAAAATGAAAATAAAAAATAATAATAAAAAAAAAAGACTGGCAATCAGGTCTGATGCTGTGGGCACAGGAATAGTACCCTCTGGGAGTTCCTGAATCTCCTAATATCTAGCAGAAGCCACTCTATACATCTCTTCCTTGTGGGAGAAGTTGTAGCTTTAGACTTTTGAGATCACATCCTTGACCATGGCCTATGGAAGGGTCATACCCCTTAAATCCTACAACCACCCCCCCAGCAAAACTCTGGAGCTTTTCTTCAATCCAAGCATCTCAATGGATTAATATCAAGAACACCTATGGTTCTGTTGACACAGGTTTGAGTATTTCCAGCTGCTAGAGATCTGCTGTTCAGTCCAGTCCAGTTTGCTCCTTGGAGATCCTAAGAGGCAGTGGAACCCATAGCAAAGAGCATGAGTTTGGACACATGGCACATCTGGATTGGATTCTCAGCTCAGTGAGGAACAATGGGTTAAATATGCTTCCTGAATTTCTATTAGCTATCACACAAAAAGGTTAATAATGGTATTATTTCAGGGTTAGATCATAAATGATTTGTTTAGACTTCCCATACCTCCTGTTCACTCAAAAAATAACATTATGGGGTTGGAAGTGTGGGTCCCAAAATTCTTAACACTTACTGGTTATAAGATATTGGTCAAATGTTTAACCTTTCCTTACCTCAGTTTATCTATAAATTTGAAATATTGACAAAACCTTCCTGCTCTAAATTCATTGACCTCTTTGTATTCATCAAACTTATACCTATTTCAGAAATTTTGTCTTTTCCTGTGCCTGCAATATTCTTTCAAAGCAGTTTTTTTGTTTGTTTTTCATTTTTTGTTTTTGTTTTTGTTTTTTGGCCAGTTGGTTGGTTGGTTTATAAAACATTTAGAACAGAATGACGGACATCATTGCCCTGTGTACATGTATGATTGCATGGATGGTGTGACTCTACTTTGTGTACACCCAAAGAAACAACAGCTGTACCCCACTTGTGTACAATGAATCAAAATAAATAAATTTTTTTAAAAAGACAAAATAAAATAAAAATAAAACATTTAGAATAGTGTCTGACCCAATTTGTGCTCCCTAAGATTGAACTATTGCAATCATCACTATTATTTATTTATTCCAGCTATGGTTTGAATATGGGATTGTTTGAATTAGGTTCCCCTCAAAAAGTCAAGTGGAAATTTAATCTCCATTATGAGATGTTAAGAGGTGGGACCAGGGGAAATCTTTAAGAGGTAATCATGAGGGCTCTGCCCTCGCGAATGGATTAATCCATTCATGTGGTTAATGAAATCATGGATCAGTGGGTTAATGGGTTATCTCAAGAGTGTTCTATTATAAGAGCCAGTTTGGCCTAGGTGTCCCTCTATGTGTAATATCCTGTGCTACCTTG
>JAJEJO010001189.1:561928-574450 GCA_020662805.1 Glaucomys volans
TGTCACATGCTTATTAAGCAACCACTCTGAATCTTGAAAGACAGGTGGACTTTTGAGAGGTTAGAGATGGACATGCAAGGGCATTTCACATTGAAAGAATTTGGTGAAGGAAAAGAGGAAGTTCCTAGAACAGCAAATAGATCTACATAATCAGGCCATGAGCCATATTCATCCATTTATTCATTTGAAAAAGTTTTCAAGTCATCTCTAATTCTTGGGGCACTGCCCTTAAGAAGCTCAGTGTAGACAAAGGGCACAGCTGTGGGAAGACACTGTGCATGAGCAACAGGGACACAGGTGGGGAGGAAGTGAGCAACAGCCCTGAATGGGAACTGGGCCCTGCTGCAGAGGCACTGAGGGGCAAGGCTGACAGGAGTGTCCATGCCAGCCTCTGGAGGTTTTGAATTCAGGAGTGAATACCAGAACCAGAAAAGGTCAATAGACCAGTAAGTATTTATGTTAGAAAACACTCACATCCACCCATTTCAGAGCCTGAACTATTATGAAGAGATCAGCAATCTCTCTTAATTAAATAAAGTTGCAGCCTCCGAAGTCGAACATGGTAGAAGTCTTTTAGTACCGGAAGGGACAGAGGGGCTTGGGAACCCCGGCTCCCTGGACACACGCAGCTCCTTCTATGTGGTTGCTGTGATCACATGGCCTCCAGAGGGCGCTGCTCCCCTTCGTTCGCCGGATCAAGCCCGCATCAGAATCCCCTACGAGGGGACAGAACTCCCATCTCTGTGTAGCATCCTGAATTCCTGATCCAGCCGGTAAGAGTGAGACATGAGAATTTGCAATACTCACGCATTGCAAGGGATATGCCCAGATTCTGCTGACTCTAAGAACGTGCTGGAAAAACCACTGCTTCCAAGGATCTATGACTCTTCTCAGAAGCATTGGTGAAATAGGGCCAGAATTACAATATTTTATTTTGTTTATTACTAGAGATTGAATGCAGGGACAGTTTACCACTACATTCTGTTCTTTTTATTTTTTACTTTGAGACAAGTTGTCGCTAAATTGCTGAGACTGGACTCTAACTTGTGATCCTCCTGCCTCAGCCTACGGTTCTGTACCAACACTCCCAGGTAAGGTCAAATTTTTATAGGAAGCCAGGCGCTGTGGTGCACGCCTGTAATCCCAGCACTTGGGAGGCTGAGGCAGTAGGATCGCGAGTTCAAAGCCAGCCTCAGCAACTTAGCGAGGCCCTAAGCAACTCAGCGAGACCCTGTCTCTAAATAAAATACAAAATAGGGCTGGGGATGTGGCTCAGTGATGGAGTGCCCTTGGGTTCAATCCCCAGTACCAAATATATACATATATATATATATATATATATATAAAATATATTATATATTATATATATATATTTCTTTTTTTTTACAGGAGACCTTACTAAACACTTAGGAGGGAAAAAAAATCTACTTATAAAATAAAAGTTTGAAAAGTGGGGACTAATGATGTAGCTCAGTGGTAGAGCACATGCCTATCAGAATGTGCAAGGTGCTATGTTCAGTCCCCAGCACAACACTAAACAAAAGCAACTACACCCAACCATACAATGTACCTTATGCTGTGTGGCTTTAAGTTCTGAGTGCTGGCTGCCCTCTCTTTCCCAGTCCCTCTCTTCAGGGTAGCAGTACATCCTTTATAAAGACCAAGAGGTTTACCCCATGGCCTTAAGAGGAACCAAGGCAATAAGAACATAATGCAGAATACATAAGACCTGTATAATCTGAAGCAGCAACATACACATCAAACACAAGGAAGTTTTTATTTTTTTTAACAGTGTCTTCTTCATGTTGTAGTTCTAACCACTTCCTAGAGCAGGACTTTGTACATTACGTGTGCCTAATTAATGAGTTACAGCATACTACGTCTCTTCATGTATAGAATCACAATCTACTTTACCAATGTTACTCATTTGTTCTCATCTAGATATATTTATCCAGTGAACTTTGAATCATTTATTATTTTTAACAAAGCTACAGCTTCCCAGAGAGCACCCAGGCTCAATAAATACAGATTTCTTCTTCTGTGTCTCTGCACCGTGTCTTCCTTTGATCATTATCTTGCCAATGAAACCTGTGCTCAACCACCAGCCTCATGTTTATTTTAGTTTCAGGGCTTGTCGTGACTATAGGGTGTTTCGGAAAGAAAATGCATATGCATAAAATTTCTCCCTTCAAGGTACACAGTCAGGAGCTGTCCTTTGACAGCATCCAGGAGCCTCTTGGGAATGAAATTAAACTTCCCTTCTTGTCTTTCCCTTCTTTTTTTTTTTGGAACCGGGGATTGAACTCAGGGACACTTGGCCACTGAGTTACATCCCCAGCCCTATTTTGTATTTCATTTAGAGACAGGGTGTCACTGAGTTGCTTAGGGCCTCACTAAGTTGCTGAGGCTGGCTTTGAACTCGCCATCCTCCTGCCTCAGCCTCCCAAGTCGCTTGGATTACAGGCATGCGCCACCACGCCCAGCTGTGTTTCCCTTCTTATCTTTTTTCTGTTGTTGTCTGCCCCTCAGAGATGGAGGGCCAGTACAACTCTGCCAGATTTCCAAAGTCCCAGATGTCTTCAGAACATAGGCTAAAGCAGGAGAACATGAGGAGAACATAGGAGAACATGAGGATGGATGAGAGTGGATGACAGTAGTGTCCAGACCCCATGAAGTTTCCCTGTGAACATCAGTTTAGATTCCAAATAAAGAAAGGACAGTGTAGAAGGGACAGAGGAGGAGCAATGGGAACCCAGACCAAGTCCCACTGGGGTAGCCATGGGTCCATAAGGCCTCTTTCCTGCCAGGGACCTGTCATGCCTTGAACCTTGGACTAGTCCTTAAAAGAAGTACCAGAAGGAAACAAGAGCTGAAGCAGACCTGAGAATAAGAGTGAGAGTTCCAGTGAGAAAAAGAGTGAATGAGTGAGAGCATGCTGGAGAGAGCAGAGAGAGAGACTTTTCCAGAATGATGAGTTGTTTTTGTCATCCAACTACGCACACACACACACACACATACACACATACACAAATACCTCACAAGTTCCTCATCCTGGAAATCAGAGCCTCTTGGAGCTGACTCACCACCCAAGCCCTAAATAAACTGCTGACCTACTTCTGAAGAGGATTACTTTCAGCCTGTCACTCAAGTATTATTCCCTTGTACTGTACTATGAAGTGGTCACCCATCCCATCCACCTCAGGTGATTGAAGAACTAAAGGCATTCATCTTGACATCAAATCTGTGACGTCAACTTCAGGTAGCCATGTTTAAAAGACCAGTTGGGCTGGAGCCAACAAAATGTGGTTCCAAGATTTTCCACCAGACACCAAACCACTGAGAATGTTTCCTCATTCCTAGAGAAATGAAAACAAAGAAATCAGAAGACATAAAACCATGGTGGCTGCTTGCAAACACTTATGGAAGTTAATCTTTTCTGAAAAAAACAATATCTTGAAGAGCAGGTGTCTTATTTTGCAGATAAGGAATGAAGGGACTTAAGAACTTTCAAACTAATGATTTATGGGTGAAGAAAAAAAATTAATAAAGAAAAAAATTCATTGGATCTTCATTTCCAGTAAGGAGAATCAGTTTTATTTTATACATGAGGAATGTGTGGGTCAGAGAAGGTAGGTAATATACTTACGATCATACAGTTAAGAATGCAGAACTACAGCCGGGCATGGTGGCTCACGCCTGTAATCCAAGCGACTTGGGAGGCTGAGTCAGGAGGATCACGAGTTCAAAGCCAGCTTCAGCAACTTAGTGAGGCCCTAAGCAACTCAGTGAGACCCTGTCTCTAATAAAATACAAAATAGGGCTGGGGATGTGGCTCAGTGGCCGAGTGTCCCTGAGTTCAATCCCTGGTTCCAAAAAAAAAAAAAAAAAAAAGAATACAGAACTACGTAGAACACAGGCCTTCTAATTTATAGGCTAATATTTTTTTTTTTTTTTTTTTTCTTTTTTTGGGACACTGGGGATGGAACCCAAGGGTATTTTACCACTGACCTACATCCCACAGCTCTTTTCAATTTTTTATTTTGAAACAGGGTTTTGCTAAGTTACTGAGGCTGACCTTGAGCTTTCAATCCTCCAGCCTCAGCCTCCTGATCCACTGGGAATTCAGGCATATGCCACCATGCCTGGTATAGTCTAATGTCCTTACAAGTACCTATAAACAAAATGTTGGTCCTCACAAAACTTAAGACAAAGAAATATGGTCAGTACTATCAAAGGTTAGGCCAAATTTTCACTTACAGAAAACAAAGCATTATTATACAAAAAAAAATTAAGGGGGCTTGGAATTTTTTTTCCCTTCAAAGATAATAATATGTGAAGAGAAAGAAAAATGACACTCAAAATTTTTGATGCTTAGTTCGAAAACAACCAGCCAAAGATCCTGTTTTGTTGTTGTTGTTGTTGTTGTTGTATAATGGGAGACAGGGTCTCTCCCTGGTTTGCTCAGGACCTCACTAAGCTGCTGAGACTGGCTTTGAACTTGCCATCATCCTCCTGCCTCAGCCTTTGAGCCACTGGCATGCAGGGTTAGCAAATCTTTTTTATACTTCACCTCTCACTCTCCCTTCACAGGATGTTTTGTTTGTTATGAATGAAAAATAGCCAGATGTGGTGGAAAGCCTGAGGCAGGAAAACTAGAGATGCACACAGAGAAGGAACACAGAGGAAACAGTTACAATGCAGGAAGCAAAGTAAAATATTTTTTAAACTGTCATTATTTACAAGCCAAAAAATTTTTTTCACCTGTTCAACTAAAAAAGGTGCTCCTGAAAGGGGACAGACAGATGTGAATGGTGGGAACATGAACTTAAGGGAATAATTCTCTAAAATGGGCCCACTGTGCTGACCCCCACATGCTCTCACTTTTAAAAAGCAGTTGACCTACAGCCCTGCCTGGCTCAAGTGGACAGGATATGTTATACTCCTCACCAAGCCACCTGTTATCTGAAGAAGAAACGAAACGCAGGCACTGAAATGCTGATAAGAAGAACCCATGTTAAGCTGAAAGGGGACTTTGTGACCCTTACACTAACCAGATCCCAAAACTCAGGAAGATAAGGATAATTCCCCCAATGATAAAAACTGTAAAGATAGGTTCCAATATAGAACCAGTCCTTGCCCGGCGTGGTGGCGCACGCCTGTAATCCCAGCACTTGGGAGGCTGAGACAGGAGGATCACAAGTTCAAAGCCAACCTCAGCAACTTAGCGAGGCCCTAAGCAACACAGTGAGACCCTGTCTCTAAATTAAATACAAAATAGGGCTGGGGATGTGGCTCAGTGGTGGAGTGCCCCTGGGTTCAATCCCCAGTACAAAAAAAAAAAAAAAAAAGAACCAGTCCGCATAGGCCAAAGTGACGCAGAATGCGCATGACACTGGACCTTGAGAGTCTGATGGCATTCTGCTGTCAGACAAAAGTCAAGAGGAGGACCTGGGCCGGACCCTCTGGAAACTTCCCTAGGACCCCCCAATAAAAATGGAGGACAAAAGAGGTGTGTTGTCCCTCTCCTCTCTGAGAGAGAACCATTCTCTCCCTTGAGAGTGTCCCCTTTTTCCCTTTCCTACCTATCCCTTTTTGTGTGTGTGTGTGTGTGTGTGTGTGTGTGTGTGTGTGTGTGGTGCTGGGGATTAAACCCAGGGCCTTGTGCTTGCGAGGCAGGCACTCTACCAACTGAGCTGTATCCCCAGCCCTTCCTATCCCTTTTAGTAAACTCCCCCTGACATGTCTGAAAGATTTCTGACATAGTTGCAAGAATCAGGGTTTGAAGGGCAGGGGCGGGGGTAGGGGGGCGCTTCACACAGCCTCAGTTTCCCAGAAGCCCCCAGCCCTAAAAGACTCTGGAAAGGACACTGAGAATAATAAAAAGTTAAAAACACAGAGTATGATTAGCACAATTATAATTTCAATTAAGAGCCAGACATGGTGGCACCCACCTGTAATCCCAGACTCCCGGAAGCTGACTCAGGAGGATCACAAATTCAAGGCCAGCCTGGTCAATTTAGGGAGACCCTGTCTGAAAAAAAAGTAAAGAGGGCTGAGATTGTAGCTGAATGGTAAAGCACTTGTCTGGTATGTGTGAGATCCTGGATTCGATCCCCAGGACTACCAAAAAAAAGAAAAAATTCATGGGTAGAAAATAAATATTGAATAAATTACCCAGAATGGGGAATTATGAGAGATGAAAATAGAGGGGAAAAGGCAAGAGATTTAGAAGATAAATCGAAGATATCTATCGGGCTGGGGATATAGCTCAGTTGATACAGTGCTTGCCCTGCAAGCACAAGGCCCTGGGTTCAATCCCCAGCACCGCAAAAAAACAAAAGAAAACAACAACAACAAAAAAAAAACAAAGATATCTATCAAGTGACCAGTAACAGTTCCAGAAAAAAGTAAACTGATAAAACAAGGAACCGTAGCCTCAAAGAACAAACACCTGTCAGGCCTGGGGGCGCATGACTGAGGCAGGAGATTGAAAGTTTGAGGCCAATTTAGGGAGGCCCTAAGCAATTTAGTGAGACCCTGTCTCAAAATAAAACATAAAAAGGGCTGGGCATGTGGCTCAGTGGTTAACTGTTCCTGGGTTCAATCCCCAGTACCAAAAAAAAAAAAAAAAGAACAAAATACACTGGGGTGGGAAGGGATGGAGATAAGTTGATCAAGGGGTACCAAGGTACAGTGTCATGGGAGTAAGAAGTTCCAGTGTGCTATTGCACAGTGTGGTGACTACAGATTGTCCTAATGCAATGACAATACACTGTATCACTCAAAAAAACTAGAAGAGAGGATTTTGAATATTTTCACCAAAATGACAAATGAAAAAGGCAATAGATACATTTTATCTGATTTAAACATTATACAATGTATACACATATCAAAATGTCACATGGTACCCCATCGATATGCACAATTTTTATGTGTTTGTGTATCAGTTAAAAAAAGTAAATTTAAAGTTAAAAAAAGGAATGAATAGAAAATTCATTTTTTAAAGAATGTAAGTCTTCAGCTTAAAAGAACTCACCAAGGGTCCAGTTTAAAGAAAAAGACCCATACCCCAGCATATCATAATAACATTTTACAGAAACAAAATAATGATTCTAAACATTTTCAGAGAGGAAAAACAGGTCACAAATGAAGGGTGGGGATCAAAAGGACATTTACTAATCAACACCAATAAATGTTAGGGCAATTCAAAATGTGTCAGAACCATACCTGCCCAAAGCTATAACAAATTGCAAAGCACGTGTGGGGATGAAATAAAGATATTTATAGGTAAGCCAGGACTCCAAAATTTTACTTCATCTGTCCTTCCTTTAGAAGCTCAAGGAAAGCGTGCTTCAGCGAAATAAAGGAATTATAATAATGACAAACAAAATGAGCCAGCACAGGATGCAGAGAACAGAGAACTTACATAGGGCAGAAGCAAAGGGAAGTCTCAGAACCGAGCAGGGGGTCAAGACCAGTGTTAAAGGTCTTCCTGGAGGACCAGCGGCTCCTTTAACATTGGAAATTTGAGAAGACCCCGCATTGTCCTGCTAAACTCTTCTTTTAATTATTTCTCCATTCTAGCTGCCTACAAGGCAATCATGTCATGCTGAGAACAGAAGCTGAATGGAAACTGCTCCCTCAAACCCTGGCGCCAGGAGGATGCCTGCAGGACCGGAAAAACCAGATTTGCAACCTCACACTGTCTGATCCACATGCATATTTCCGCCCTTCCCCCTTTGCTTCTTCTATTTAATTCTAATGCTTCTGTGGATTTGAGAGGGCAGACTCACTGTTTTTCCACTTTTGGTCAAAGTGTGAATAAATTCGTTTTTCTTTTTAGGTTGGCCTTTTCTTACTCCTATGCAGGTGGATGACCAAATCCAGCCAGTGCTGGCCCCCAGTAACAGCAGCATGGTGGCTGAACAGAGGGAGAAAATGGAACACACCAATGGTCAAACACAAACCATATACTCAGTACAACTTTTCCTTTTCAGAAAAACAAAGACTAAAACTGTGCACCACCAAAGGACCCTCACTAAGGAAACATTAAAAGATATTCCTAGGGCTGGGGACATAGCTCAGTTGGTAGGGTGCTTGCCTAGCAAGCCCCAAGGCCCTGGGTTCAATCCCCAGCACCGCAAAAAAAAAAAAAAAAAAAAGATATCCCTAGAGATTGAAAATGATCACAGAAGACAGAAGGAAAGGTGGAGAAGAGCAGACTGACATGCTGGTAAATGCAAACAGGAGAGGTGGATCATATAAATCAGTAATAAAGAAGTCTAATGTGGGGGAATTGGAGAAGCCAGGGCTAAATCCTTACAAAAATAACATGTAAGGCAAATGGAGATATTCCAGAATCCCTGAATTTAGGTAGAAGAGAGTAGAGATATCGAATCATTTAGATTAATTAAGTAAGCATATTAAGTTTTCAAAGTGAATAAATTGGGCTGGGGATAAAGCTCAGTTGGTAGAGTGCTTGCCTTGCAAGCACAAGACCCTGGGTTCAATCCCCAGCACCACAAAAAAAAAAAAAAAAAAAATTCCTTCTTCTTGTCTTTGAAATAAGAACTACATTTAAAAGTAGCCAAAGAGCACTTGAAAAGGAAAACTATTGCTTATCAAAGAATTCCAGCTGATGTATGTAAAAGAAATAAAGAATCAGAAAGCCAATATTTTGGAAAACTTACTGAAAACAGGTGCAGCAAGGATTACCAAAGGATGCTAAAACCATCCGGAAAAACACCAAAGGGGAACTGAATATTTGCAAAGTAACCCTACAGGTTACCTGTGAGTTACAGGGAGAAAAACCAAACATTACAAAGAAGGCATTAGGCTTCCCCCTTCGGAATCTTGTGATGAACATTAGCATCAATTTACTGTAAGGGCACGGAGATGGATGTGTGTCCTGAGGGGATGCAGTGTGAAGTCAACAGCACCCTCAAGGTTGTGTTCCTGCCCAAAGTGTTTACCCTGAATCTAATCAAGCCCTCCTCTCACTCCAGATTACAGGAAACACAGGGTTTAGAAGAAGTGTTCAACAACACTTAAAAGGAAGCAATTGGACAAATCTAGAATTTGACTTCTTCAAAACATTTGACATGGTCTCTATAACCAGGTGATAAGAAGAAAAGGCAGGAAGGAATTTGAGGGTTAAAGAGGCTGAGAGACATAAAACACAATGGCCAAAACTATGTACAGACCAAGATGGGATCCTAAACAATAGCAAAAGTTATTTGGTGAACAACAAAAGACATTTGAATACTAATTAGGTACTAAGTGATATTAAGAAATTATGGTTAATGTCATTAAATGTCACAGTGGTATTGTGAAAATATAGAAATATCTTTTTTTTTTTCTTTTCTTTTTTTTTTTTGTGGTGCTGGGGATTGAACCCAGGGCCTTGTGCTTGCAAGGCAAGCACTCTACCAACTGATAGAAATATCCTTATTTTAAAGAGATCCATTTCAAACTATTTAAAGTAGTTATGTTGTAATTCCTGTAACTTTTAAAGACATAAGGAAAAAATAAGTATATGAAGCGATTATGGTAACACGTTAACATTTGTTAAGCAAAAGAGATGTGTATTCATTAAACCGGGGTTACTCACTTTAACATGCACAAGAATCAACTAGAGATCCTGTATAGGTTCTGACTCAGTAGGGTTAGGTGGCAGGGCTGAGATTCCAAATTTCTAACCAGCTCTCAGTTGCTGGGTCATAAACCATATTTTTGGTAGGCAAGATGTTATAATATTTTCTCCGAAACACCTGATTGTTTGAAAAAGTATTAAGGCTAATCACTAAAGAAATAGAAATCATTATAAAATTTCCAAGAAAGAAAAATTTCCAGGAAGAAAGTAAAAGTCAAATTTAAAAAAATAATTCAGAAGAAAGCAATAATGGAAAAAAATATATAGAAAAAGCAGAATGAGAAAGCAAAAGAAAAATAAGAAATAAAATTGAATACATTGGGAGTCACAAAGGTGAGTATAATAAATAAAAAAATTTAAAAAATAACCTCACCTTGCCAGTTAGAAGACAGAGATTAAGCCGGGTGTGGCGCACGCCTGTAATCACAGCACTTGGGAGGCTGACACAGGAGGATCTAGAGTTCAAAGCCAGCCTCAGCAACTTAGCGAGGCTCTAAGCAACTCAGCGAGGCCCTAAGCAACTCAGTGAGACCCTGTCTCTAAAGAAAATACGAAATGGGGCTGGGGATGTGGCTCAGTGGTGGAGTGCCCCGAATTCAATCCCTGGTTCCCCCCCCCAAAAAAAGTTCATGAGAATGATAAAATATGAATTGAGCCAGTTTAAAAGCTAATTGGGGGCTGGGATTGTGGCTCAGTGATAAAGCACCTGCCTAGCGCATTTGAGGCAGTGGGTTCAATCCTCAGCACCACGTAAAAATAATTGAATAAAACAAAGGTATTGTGTCCATCTGCAACTAAAATATTTTTTAAAAAACTAATTGGTTCTCTAACCCAAAGATAAATAAAAATACAGTTGGGTCTGTATCAGGCTTAGAGATATATTTTGCTTGGCCTACAAAGCATTTATTGGAAAGTTTTAAATTAAAAAAAAAAAAAAAAGTAAGTTTTCAGCTTCACTTAAAAATCAAAGCGGTGGCGCACGCCTGTGATCCCAGCACTTGGGAGGCTGAGGCAGGAGGATCATGATTTCAAAGTCAGCCTCAGCAATTTAGTGAGGCCCTAAGCAACTCAGTGAAACCCTGTCTCTAAATAAAATACAAAATAGGGCTGGGGATGTGGTTCAGTGGTCAAGTGCCCCTGGGTTCAATCCCCAGTACCAAAAAAAAATTTGTTTAAATAAATAAATAAAAACCAAAATAAAATACTAAGGATGGGGCACCTGGCCCCTCATTCCTGACTGTGACATGCTGGACACTGCTGGACCCATCCGCCCATCTGTGCTCTCGTCAGGGGCTGGGGTTCCCACTATCAGCTTCAGTCTTTTGCCTGCCTGGTCCCTTAAAGCACTTGCATTCTTCCTTTGCCCTGGATTTGGTTTTTCCAGAGTTGGTTTTTTGTTGCTGTTTTAGTACTTGCTAAATATATGCAGGTCTTTCCCTTGAAGATTCTGATTTGGCAGTGTTATGGGTTGAACTGTGTTCCCCAAAAATTCATATGTTCAAGTCCTTAACCCTTAGTTCCTCTGAATGTGACCTGATACAGAGATAGGGTCCTATAGAAGTAATCAAGTTAAAATCTACTCATGATGGCTGGGCGCAGTGGCGCATGCCTGTAATCTCAATGGCTGGGGAGGTTGAAGCAGGAGGAAAGCAAGTTCAAAGCCAGCCTCGGCAAAAGTGAGGTACTAAGCAACTCAGTGAGACCCATCACTAAATAAAATACAAAATAGGACTGGGGGTGTGGCTCAGTGGTTGAGAGTCCCTGAGTTCAATCTGTGGTACCTCTCACCCCCCAAAAATGAGCTATTATTGTGGGACCTAACCTAATAAAGACTGGTGTCCTTATTTTAAAAAAATCAAATTAGGGCAAATAGACAGACAAGTATAGAGGAAAGATGATGTGAAGAGAACAGAGAGAAGACAGCCATTATAGGTCAAGGGGAGAGGCCTAGAAGAGATCCTTCCCTCCCAGCTCTCAGAAGGGACCTACCTGACAAAAGCTTGATGTTGGACTTCTGGCCTCCAGAATTGTGAGACAGTACACTACTGTTGTTCAAGCCACCCAGTTATGATACTTTGTTATGGCAGTCCTGCAAACTAATAGGGTAGTCCTGGTGCTTACTGAGTCTGAAAATTTGTACTTTGAATAACAACATCAACCAACATGGCCACACTTTGCAATGACCTACATTACTCAAGAGTTGTATAAAAATACTGATGCCTGGGTCCTGACTCCAAAGATTCTGACCTAATTCATCTAGGGTAGGACCTAGCATCAGTATGTTTTGTTTTGTTTTGATTTGGCTTGATTGAACTCAGGGGTACTTAACTACTGAGCCAAAACCCAGCCCTTTCTATTTTTTGAGACAGGGTCTTGCTATGTTGCTGAGGCTGACCTTGAACTTGTGATCTTCCTGTCTCATCCTTGGAGTGGCTGGGATTATAGGCCTGTACCACCACACTTAGCAGCATCTGTAGGTTTAGTATGTTTTAAGTCTTCTAGGTGGCTCTATGAGTGGCCATGGTCAAGAACTACTACTAAGCCCCAGATTTCAATAAGTTACATTTTACTTCATATGTTTTCATTTCTTTATTTTCTAATCTGTAAATAATTTTAATAGATAAGATAAGCTCACAGGCAGTGGGTGGCCAAGGATGTAAGCTCGCCAGAGCGGGTTTGGGACCACCAGAGTCAAACAAAAGTAGCTGAATGAAGCAGGGCACAGTGGCACATGCCTGTAATCCCAGCACTTGGGAGGTTGAGGCAGGAGGATCGTGAGTTCAAAGCCAGCCTCAGCAACTTAGCGAGGCCCTAAGCAGCTCAGTGAAATCCTGTCTCTAAATAAAATACAAAAAAAAAAAAAAAAAAAA
>JAJEJO010001189.1:586959-646539 GCA_020662805.1 Glaucomys volans
TGCCCGGCTATTATACTCATTTTGAGATAAAATTAGAGGTTTGTTTGTTTGTTTTTGGTATTGGGAATTGAACATAAGGGCATTCTACTGCTGAGCGTCACATCTCCAACCAGCCCTTTTAACTTTTTGTTTGGAGGCAGGGTCTCACTATGTTGCTGAGGCTGGCCTTGAACTGAATTTTCCTGCCTCTGCCTCTGTAGTTGCTGGAATTACAAGAGAGTGCCACTTCCCCCAGCAAAATTAGAATATTTTTATGAGATCCTGCAAGTATCCTGGGCACTAGACACTGTGTACTCTGTGCATAATGGGAAGTCAGGCCTGCTCCTATCCCAGGCCCACTGTTCAATAAGATCCACAGCCTGTGGGACAAAGTACTTTTCTGTCCTTCTGAAGTTCATGAACTTCAAGTCTGACTGCTGCTTGCCATTGCAGGTTTCTTTGACCTTGCTATCCCAAAAGAATGTTTTTCCTCTGTCTAGCTGACCTGCCTATTATTCCTGCCACCATTATTAGAGTTGCTTCTGGTTTTTGTTTTGTTTTGTTTTTTGTTTTTTGTTTTTAACCAGGGATTGAACTCAGGGACACTCGGCCACTGAGTCACATCAGCCCTATTTTGTATTTTATTTAGAGACAGGGTCTCATTGAGTTGCTTAGGGCCTCACTAAGTTGCTGAGGCTGGCTTTGAACTCGTGATCCTCCTGACTCAGCCTCCCAAGTCGCTTGGATTACAGGCGTGCGCCATCGCACCTGGCAAGTTGCTTCTGTTTTATGAACTTTATTCCTCAAAATCTTTACTGTAATGTATATTTGTCATGTGAAGCCCAATCCAATTTTTGAAGAGAGAGAGAGAGAGAGGGAGAGAGAGAGAGAACCCATGTACAGAGTAGAGACAGAAGAACATCAAGTAGATTCAGTAAGTTTAACTTACAGTTCTTCACTGAACTAGTTACCTTTCCTCTCTGAGTTAAAGTCTCCTTATTTCTAAAATTGGGATAGGGCTGGAGATATGGCTCAGTTGGTAGAGTGCCTGCCTTGCAAGCACAAGGCCCTGGGTTCAATCCCTAGCACCGCCAAAAAAAAAAAAAAAAAAATTAAATAAATAAAATTGGGATAATACTCTCTTAGAATTGTCATGAGGAGTAAATGAGATAAAGTAGAAAACAAAAGAACCTGGGATAGTACCTAGCATGCATACATCCTGTCTTACTTTCCCTTCTCACTGTCTTAATGATGAGAAGTTTTCAGCGATCTGCTTCCCTGTTGCAACTCGTGCACCACAGGTTAATCCAAACTATGCAGTTATTTTCCTGGAATGGGATACACATATATACATACATATATATATCCCGATTAAGTGTACTATTAATACTAACATGGAATCAAATTGCTCTGTTCATCTCCTAATAAAGTGATATATATTTATATGTTTAAATATATATATACTTAAGTGACATACTATATTTATTGCACTTATTTAAAATGTACTATGTAATAAGTTTTTATATATGTATAAATCCATGAAATTATCACCATGATAAAGATGCAGAAACATCTGGAGACTGTGGCAAGTGCCCATAATCCCAGCTATTTAGGAGACAGAGGCAGGAGAATTTCAAGGTCATCCTGAGCAACTTGGTGAGAGCCTGTCTCAAAATAAAAAGTAGGGTTGGGGTTGTGGCTCAGTGGTAGAGTGCTTGCCTAGCGTGTGTGAGGCACTGGGTTCAATTCTCAGCACCACATACAAATAAGTAAATAAAGTTTCATCAACAACTACTAAAAATATTAAAAAAAAAAAACAAAAAATAAAAAGTAAAAAGGGCTAGGGATGTGGCTCAGTGGCTCCTGGGTTCCATCTCCAGGACCAGAGGAAAAACAAAAAAGACTGGAAAAAACAAACGAACAAACAAACAAAAAAACACCTACAACCCTGCCATATGTATTCTGTCCAATTCTAACAGAACATCAAAGTGATTGGAATATAATGGCATAGGATAAGCACTTTGAAAATGACTGGATCAGGTAAAACTAAGAGCATTTAATACAGTCACAGCTGAACAAAGATTCCTGCCCTCCTTGGATGATTTCATAGGGAGGCATCAGCAATCCAGCCCATGCTTTGGATTAACAGTGTTTAGGATGAACTCCCTGAAATCAGACACCCGGCCTGTGGCTCCAAAGTGATAACTGAATAATGGATGATAATTTCCTTTTCCACTGAATGATTGTGCATTCTGCTAAGTGACTCTTGGTATTCATTTTCCTAACACGTTTTCTTCCCTGAATGCCCTTCAAATATGCCTGTCCTGATGGTGAATAGCTTAGTGCAATTTTCCTGGGATTTGTTTCTCTCTTCTGCTACAGACTGATTCTTCTTACCTCACTTTGATTTGTGAGAACACATTTTATTTGATCTGCTGTTACTGGCAGGAGAGGTCTTTCTCTGCAGATAATAAAGAGCAGGTGTTTTCATTTCTTAGATTTATTATAAGATAAAATTTATTATAAGAAATATTATATATTTCTTAGATATAAGGCCCTGGGACAGGATTGAACCCCAGAATTACAGGAAAAAATAGCATGCCACTCCTCTATTAGCTTGGGACTATAGACATAGATATGTACATTTTATCTTAATACTAACATGGAATCAAATTGCTCTGCTCATCTCATAGTGACCGCAGATGTCTGTCTGTCTGTCTGTCTGTCTGTCTGTCTGTCTCTCTGTCTCTCTGTCTCTCTCTCTCTCTCTCTCTCACACACACACACACACACACACACGTCTACCAAGTGACAGTGGACTGGTCTACCAGTTATTCTCCTTGAGGATTATATTTCAATATTTGTAAATATTAATTACTTTAACATATATAATGTAAAAATTTAAGAGTATAGCTAAGTATATGTGTGTGTGTATAGTATGTACATGTGCATATATATGTGCATAACTACCATCAGGTCAAGTAGAATATTTCTCACTTTGGAGAGTTCCCTTGTCCTATCTTCTAATTGTTAGTACTCCACCTACAACCATAAGCACTATTCTGATTTTAACCTCAATTACCATAGTAGTTTTACCTGTTTTCTTTTTTTTTTTTTTGGTACTGAGAATTGAACCCAGGGGCACTCCACCACTGAGCCACATCCCCAGCCCTATTTTGTTTTTTTATTTAGAGACAGGGTCTCACTGAGTTGCTTAGGGCCTCGCTAAATTGCTGAGGCCGACTTTGAACTCACGATCCTCCTGCCTCAGCCTCCCAAGTGCTGGGATTACAGGTGTGCACCACGCCACCTGGCTTCCTTTCTTTTTTTGTACTGGGGATTGAACTCAGGGGTGCTTTGCCACTGAGCTACATTCCTAGTCCTTTTCATTTTTAAATTTTGAGATAGGGTCTAGCTCAATTGCTGACGGTCTCCCTAAATTGCTGAGGCTGGCCTCGAAGTTGTGATCCCCTTCTGCCTCAGCCTCCCAAATCACTGGTTTACCACTGTGCCTGGTTCTCTGTTTTTTATTTTCATTTAAAAGAAACCATACAAGCCAGACACGGTGGTACATGCCTTAGTACCAGTGATTCAGGAGGCTGACACAGGAGGATTACAAATTTGAGGTCAGCCTGGGAAACCTAGTGAGGCCCTGTCTCAAAATTTCAAAAAACTGGAGATGTAGCTCAGAGGTAGAACAGTTACTTAGTATGCACCAGGCTCAGGGATCATCCCCAGTATCACAAAAATAATAAATAAATTAATTAATAATAAATATAAGGCTGGGCATGGTGGCGCACGCCTGTAATCCCAGCGACTCGGGAGGCCGGGTCAGGAGGATCATGAGTTCAAAGCCAATCTCAGCAACTTAGTGAGGCCCTAAGCAACACAGCGAGACCCCATCTCTAAATAAAATACAAAATAGGGCTGGGCATGTGGTTCAGTGGCCGAGTGCCCCTGAGTTCAATCCCCGGTTCAAAAATAAATAAATAAAATAAAATAGTAATAATAAATATAAGAAGAACCATACAATATTATCTTCTTCTTCTTTTTGTTTTTCCGGTGCCGGGAATGGAACCTGGAACATTGCTTACATTAAGTAAGCACTCTACTGTTAGGGAACAGAGAGATGTGAATGGTGGAAACATGAGATTAAGAGTATAATTCTATCAAAGGGCCCGCTGTGCTGACCCCCACATGCTTTCTTTTCCAAGAAGCAATTTACCTGCAGCCCTGCCTGGCCTAAGTGGACAGGATATGTCATATTCCTCAGCAAACTCTCTGTTCACTGCAGGAGAAATGCAGGTCCAAGATAATGTGGATAGGAGGAACCCAGAAGATTTTTGTGACCAGATCCTCAAACCCTGGGAGATAAGGATGGTTTCTTGGAACCATAAATGTCTGTAAGAATTTTACTGTTAAGAATCCAATTAGAGGAGCTGGAGTTGTGGCTCAGTGGTAGAGTGCTTGCCTGGCATGTGTGAGGCCCTGGGTTTGATACTCAGCACCACATATAATAAATAAAAATAAAAGATCCATTGACACTAAAAAAGTATTAAAAAAAAAAAAAAGAATCCAATTAGAGCCGGGTGCAGTGGCGCATGCCTGTAATCCCAGCACTTGGGAGGCTGAGGCAGGAGGATTGTGAGTTCAAAGCCAGCCTCAGCAACTTAGTGAGGCCCTAAGCAACTCAGTGAGACCCTGTCTCTAAATAAAATACAAAATAGGACTGGGATGTGGCTCAGTGGTTGAGTGCCCCTGGGTTCAATCCCCAGTAAAAAAAAAGAATCCAACTAGAGGGCTGGAGTCATGGCTCTGTGGTAGAGCACTTGCCTACCATGTGTAAGACACTGGGTTGGATTCTCAGCACCACATATAAATAAATAAAATAAAATCCATTGACAACTAAAAAAATATTTTAGAAAATCCAATTAGAACTGGTCAGCATGGGCCAAGGTGACCTAGAGTTGCCATGACAGTGGGAACTTGGAAGTCTGATGTCACCCTGTTGTCAGTCAAGAGGTAGATCTGGGAAGGACTCTCTCGAAACTTCTCTGGGATCCCCAGTAGGACTGGAGGGCAGAAGAGGCAGACTGTCCCTCTCCTCTGAGAGAACCCACTCTCTCCCTTGAGAGTGTCCCCTTCCCCTTTTCCTATCCCTTCAACAAACTCATTCCTGTTACTCTCAGTGACATGTCTGAAATCTGACTTGATCACAAGAACTGGGGTTGGAAGAAGGCTCTTCCCATGGCCTGTTTCTTGGAAGACCCGGCTCTGTATCACTACCATGGGGTACAACCCCTGCTTTTGTCCTTTTCGTTGTTGTTGTTTATCATTACATTGTGAGATTCATTGTAATTGTGAGCAAAACCAGTTTCTTTCTATGGATGAGTAGTAGTCTATTTCATTTTATCATTTAAATTTCTTTGAACAACTTTAACAAAGTGCAAGTGAATATTTAACAAATTGCACTTAGATATAAATCACTGAATATCCTCTCACCAAAAACTCCTCCTGCGCATCTCCAAAGGCAGTTTTAAAAATGTCTGTTCATCTCTATTATAGCAACACCTAGTGGCTTAAGCAGGATACAGGTCTGGAGGTGTGCATTTACAACTTGGAACACACTGACTTGTTTTAGAAGACCTCAAAGAGCATCTAGACGTACGTTAGAGCCAACATTGTCTGGACCCCACCTAAAACCATTTAAATCAGAATCTTTGGAGAGTGGGTCCAAGATTGGTATATGATAAAATCTACCCACATGATTTTAACGTGCAGCCAAGGCTAAGAACTACTGATCTGGACCAGTAGTTGGTTTGTCCAACATCAGATTCACCTGGAGGGTTCCTTCAAAGGCAGATCACTGCGCTCCACCTGGAGGGTGTTTCAGCAGGCCTGGGGCAGAGCCCACAAATCTGCATGTCTAACAAGTTCCCAGTGATGCTGCTGCAACTCCTCTGGGAAGCACATCATGAGAACCACTGATCTAGACTAACTCTATTATTTTATATAAGAAAAGATTGCTGGCAGACAGTTGAAATAATTAGCTGGAGTCTCCAAGTAAGTTAGTGACAAAGTTATAATTAGAACAGAGGCCTCACAATCACTTTCTTCTCATCTGGGAGCACTTTCCCTCAACAAAAATAGACAAAACAAGGAAATGTTCGAAGGGCTGGGTGAGGTCACTTTTCTATAAATCTACTTGCAAAAACATAAGCACCTACAGGATGTGGAAGCAGATCATACACACTAGAACCAAGATTGGAGAACACAGGGACAGGAAACAGGGGCTGTTCCTTCGGGTAGCTACATGCTAGTCCCTGCTCATGAACGGGTACATCTACCCCAGCACCTCTCTGTCTCTTTCAGTTACTCTTCAAAGACATGGCCACTGCAAGTTATCTGGCCCACATGGACATAAGTCACCCGGTCTGGAGACACCTTGGCCAAGTCTCTTCCAGATCTTCCTCATAACACAGGATTTATGCTCTTATTGCCTTTCCCTAGGGCCCTAAACCTCTCGCATTTGCCTCTTACAGTAGCATTTCCCCCAAATATGGCCGCCTTGTCCCTGAGAGCTGGGGCCCACACCTGATATTTAGACAGCTCTGTGCCTGTGGGTCTGTAGAACAGTAGCTGTGGGCTAGATGTGAGCTCATCCTCCCAGCTGTGCAGACAGCATTGACCTTGGCTAGCTGAGCCATTGTGGTCTGCCCTAGTTGATCCCTAAAGTGGATCAACATGTTATCACGTGGCAGGAGAGCCTTCTCTACGAGACTGGAGATTCTGTATTTTAAATTCACATCACAGGTGACTATAATGTAGACCTGTTACCTTTGGGATGTCTAACCCCGAACAAAGAATTGAGCGAGACACACAGAAGTAACAGATAGAATACAGATTTATTGTAGATGAAGTAGCACTCTGTTAGGTAGAATGGAGTGGGCCAAGTGAGAGAGAGAGGCTCTCTCTCGAGAGGGAACCTCTGGGAAATCTCCCAGATTTCCAAGTCTGGAAATTAGGGTCTTAAATCTTGAACTTTGGGGCATTCTCCTCCCTATAAGGACCTGATTAAAGACCTTACCCCATTTTTTCCCATTGGTTACCTTATGATACCTGATTATTTTCCAATCCCCCCTCATTGGTTACTTTAGAAAACCCAATTAGAATACTGCCCACTTTACTTCCTGTGGCCATTTAAAAATTTGAACCTGTGTCAGGAGTTATGATGTCCTCAGTGGTGGGAACTGTCATGGTAATAGGATTTATTGTAAACAGGGACAGGAATATATCTTGTCCTCCAGAGGCTTCTAATACTCTGTCTCCGCCATCTTGGTCTCACTGAACTCTTACCTAACAGATTCAGGTCTGGGGACCACTGCCAACATCATGTTGGGCATTTAATGAGTAATCGCTTTCCTGTTAGTTGCAGGTTTTCTTGTGGGCAGGGGTGTTTCATGGTATTACAATTTTCATAATGTCTATACTTCAGGGAAATGTAGAAAATGTAGAAAATATTTTCAACTCAGGATTCACGTAGGAACTGATTCATTCTATCAAATGGGAATAGAGAAGAGAGGAGAGAAATGAAACTGTGTCAGCCAGACTGCAGGTACAGAGCATTCACATAATATTTTTAAAGTTTTCTATAGAAAATAACTGATGCAGACTCCTTTTTTTTTTTTTTTTTTTTTTTTTTTTTTTTTTGGTGGTGCTGGGGATTGAACTCAGGGCATTATGCTTACAAGGCAGGGACTCTACCAACTGAGCTATATCCCCAGTCCCAGCTCCTTTTTTAATAAGGACATAAGCTAAGACTTAGGGATTGAGCAAAAGTTGGCCAGTCCAGTGGTAAACAATGCCAACTTGGGTAAAAAACAAAAATGAAAAACAAAAAGAGGATCTAAATGGATCAAAATAAGCTTTGCAACTACAACGGTTACATCACCACTTGCTTAGGAAAAATCATATCAGAATTCATGTTTTCACTTTATCGTCTGCTTTATATCCAGTTTCTATGGTTGGAGTTAGGTTTCGTTATTGTTTCCTTCATGGAGTCCCTGGTTGAACCACTCACTCCAGGCACATATTTACACACACACACACACACACACACACACTCAATTTTTGGCATCTCACACTGATTAATATATAATGAAAGCCATTTCTTCACATTCTCAGAGGATGTCACTCTCCTTTCCTCTCTAGTATCATGTTGGATACCCACACAATATATCCACTACAGAAGTAAACAAATTTTGGGGGTTTTTTTGTTTGTTTGTTTTTTGTTTTTTGTTTTCTGCTACTAGGGATTGAGCTCAGAGGCCCTTTACCACTGAGCTACATCCAGAGTCCTTATTGTACTTTGAGACAGGGTCTCACTAAGTTGCTGAGACTGGTCTTGAAGTTGAGATCCTCTTGGCCTCAGCCTCCTGAATCAGTGGGATTACAGGATGTACCACCATGCCCAGCTAGAAGTAACAAAAAGTTTTAAAAGTTCATACTAATTTATCCATCATAGCAAAGTGTTAGATTAGATGCATTCTGTCTTTGACTAAAAATCTTTTTCACTTTCACTACTGGGGATGGAACCTAGGGCCTCAGACATGCTAGGAGCCCTACTATTCATTGAGTTACATCCTTAGCCCCTAAAAATCTTCTTGTTAAATAATCGAAACTGCATGTCAGGCGTGGTGGTGCATGCCTGTAAGCCCACCAGCTTGGGAGGCTGAGGCAGGAGGATTGAAAGTTCAAGATCTCAGTAATTTAGCAAGGCTCTAAGTGACTTAGCAAGACCCTGTCTCAAAATAAAAAATAAAAAGAGTTGGAGAGGTGGCTCAGTGGTTAAGCACCCCTGGGTTCAATTCCTGTAACAAACAAACAAAAAAGCCCCACAAAAACTGCATACACAAAAACATGGTTGCTCTAAAATTTTTTGTAAACCATGAAGCATACTTATCTTGAGGAGGGGCAGGGGATAGTCTGTCAGGCTTTAAATTGCTACCCATAGAAATACACATGGATGTGTGTGAAAAACTTTTGTTGTTGTTGTTGTTGTTGTTGGTACTAGGGATTGAACACAGGGGTGCTGTACCACTGAACTACATTTATTTTTTGTTTTCAGACATGGTTTAGGTTGCTTGGGGCCTTACTAAGTTGCTAAGGCTGGCCTCAAACTTGTAATCCTCCTGTCTCAGCCTCCTGAGTTTCTGGGATTACAGGCGTAAGCCATCATGCCTGGCTGTGAGTACACTTTTAACTGATATGAAACAAAACACAGACTGGCAGAAAATATTTCCACATCATATCTGATGAAGGACTTGTGTCTAGAATATCTATAAACAATTCTTACAATTTAATAAGAAAACAGCTCATTCTTTTTTTTTTTTTTTTTTGGAACCAGGGATTGAACTCAGGGACACTCGGCCACTGAGCCACATCCCCAGCCCTATTTTGTATTTTATTTAGAGACAGGGTCTCACTGAGTTGCTTAGGGCCTCGCTAAGTTGCTGAGGCTGGCTTTGAACTCATGATCCTCCTGACTCAGCCTCCCAAGTTGCTTGGATTACAAGCGTGCGCCACCATGCCCGGCTCATTCTTAAAAATGGGTAAAATGTCTGAGTGCACATTTCACTGGAGAAGTTAAATGATTGGATGGTAGACAAATGGAAATATGCCAAGTCAATACTATGAGAAAATAGGGAAATACAAGTTAGAACCACAATGAGACTTCACATACCCTCTAGAATGCAGTAATCAAAACAGAGTGCCAGTTGCAAGTGTTAATAAGGTTCCACTTCTTTGTGTGGAACCATTGCAGAGCTGGTAATATTATATAAAGGTGCAACATCAATTTGCCATATAATCTAGCATCTTATTCTCTGGGAGATATACTTAGAAAAAAAGAAGAAGAAAACACATCTACATGAAGATTTTATATGCAGATGTTCATAGCAGTATTTTCATGATGGCTCAATGTGAGAAAAAAACCTATATTTGAAAAGGTAAACAATATGGCCAGTCAATGTGTTACAATTCAGAAAAAAATATAAAAAGGATTGATGAATTACTAGTACATTTTATAACATAGATGTGCTTCAAACATGTAAGTTAGGTGAAAGATGCAAAGATACATTATTCCATTTATATATGAAGTTCATTAGTTTTTTATGTTTTAATGTGTATTTATAAATATTTTCTCCCATTCTGGGTACTTTTCAAGTCAATAGAGTTTTTTTTTTTTAATTGGTGCATGATAATTACACATAATAGTGGGATTGTTGTTGCATCTGTGTACACACACAATATGACAGAAAAAATTTACAGACATAAAAAGGAGATTCATTGGCTGAGAATGGTGATGGGGACTGACAACAAATGGCTATGAGGAATCTTTGTGGGGCAATGTTCTAAAACTGCATTGTGGTGATAAATATACAATTCTGCAAATTTACCAAATCACCAAATTATACACTTGAAATGGGTGAATTTTATACCTCAGTAAACTTTTAAAACACACAGAGATACACATTGTAGAAAAAGTTTTTTCTGGCATTTTACAGAATTTACAGCCCAATGAAACGTGATATTTTTTATCAGTGGCTTCAAACCTTTCCAATGAGTCCCTTTTTAATAGTAAAAACAGTCACAGTCCTGAAACAGTTGAACTGAACCTTAAGTTGAGGGAATGTATAATTTTGGGAATGCTGTGAACCCAGTAAATTCTTTTAATTGAATTTGCATTTAACCAATCACAACTACTACATATTAATACTATATAAACATGTAATATTCAGTCTATTAACAATGCTAGGTGCATATACAGAACCACAAGCTCCTAGGTATAGGACAGTGGCCCCTGTTTAAACTTCCTCAAAAGCTTTTTGCCTCCTTAATGCACCATTGACCAAAGAAAAGCAAAATTACTACCTTAAGTTCAATTCCATTATGCTCTAAGTCATCTCTGTGGTCAGTTTACAACTGGGAAAACTATGACTTATGTTTTGGACTATAGCTATGTCTCAAGTTTGGGCAAAATGTACTTGATGAGAGGATTGTAGAAAGAGAGGATACTTTTGACTGGAAAAATACAGAAAGCTTGACTGGTCGGATGTTTGTCCAAACATTCATGGAACTGTTTTGTGGATTCTTGTTTTGTCTCCATCCTGTCCCCCAGGGCCCTTTTCAGTGGTACCTGGCCGGGTCACGCCATGTCTACTCAGCAGACCTCCTACAACCCTGCAGACACAGCATGCCCCTTGCTGTGGTTTCCTTCCGCTGGGATTTTCATTTTCTGTAGGATATCCTCTCAAAATTTATGGATGGCAATGTATCATCATTACGTATTTCCAGCACTCCCAACTGAGACTTCCCACACATAAATCAATCACTTAACAGAATCTGAAATGTACACACTGCCAAGAAACGAATCCCAAATTTCCAAGTTATTTATAAGAAACACTTGTTACTAAGTCTTGTTTTTGTCACTGTCCACTGGCAGCACTCACACTGCACCTGTCTTGTGTCAGCTGGAGGCCATAATTGCTGCGAAGGCAACAAACACAGAGAAGCTCACCTTTAAACAGTGTTTAACTGTTCAGTTACACTTCCAACTAGTGTGCTCAGCATGTTGTTGGGTGAAGTAAATAAATACGCTGTTCTCTCAGTGTTTCCAGACTTTCTGGGCACTCTGTACGGTATTAATTGTACTTTTTCCCACAATAACAAGTGGACCTATTGCAATACAGTACCAGAAACATACTGAGTATACTGCTGGGAAGTAAATATAACAGCTTAAAAACCATTTTATCTTATGTTTCCTGACTTGGCGGACATGTTGTAATATCCTGCGCCAAGGGACATCAGTGTTGTCCTATAGTAGCACATCTCCTCTAACCTCAGCTGGTCCTGGCAATTTCCCCAGAGCCAATTCATTTCCTGTATTATTTAGGTCATTGTTCCCATGCTCTCATGATTTTTCTTAATAATGGTAAAAGAAATAAACAACTCTAACAGATTAAAGAAATACATTCCACAAGTAAGCAATTAAGTAAATACAAGTGCAAGAGTTAAAATCATAATTATGCAAAATGTTACTTAAATATGCAAATTTATGAATTAAATAAAAGTTCAGTGTAATGGATTATGATTTTCTACTTTACTTTCCATTTTTTGTTCTCCATGTAGTTTTAAAATATAATTTTTTTGTGTGTGTGCTGGGGATTGAAGCTAGGGGTACTTTACCACTGGGCCACCTCCCTAGTTCTTTTTATTCTTTATTTTGGAACAAGGTCTTGCTAAGATGCTGAGGTTGGCCTCAAACTTGAAATCGTCTTGCCTCAGTCTACTGAGTTGCTGTGATTATAGGTGCATGTCACTGTACCTGGTTCTATATACAAATGTTTTGGTCATTTGTTTTATTGAAGTTTCTGCCTATGCATGTATGCACAGGCTACTAATTAAAGTGAACAATATTATGGCTTTGTTTTGATAAAGAAATGAACAGGGGCTGAAGATGTAGCTCAGTACTGGAGCACTTGCCTAGTATGTGTAAGGCCCTAGGTTCAATCTCTAGTATTTAGATAGATAGATAGATAGATAGATAGATAGATAGATAGATAGATAGATAGACAGACAGACAGAATCATTGCCCAGTGCAGTGGCCCATGCCTGTAAGCCTGCAATCTCAACAACTCTATAAGTTGAGGCTAGCAGGGGCAACTCAGTGAGACTCTGTCTCAAAAAAAAAAAATAAAAAATAAAAAATAAAGAATAGAAAATAAAAAAAGAGCTGGGGATACATAGCTCAGGGAGAGAATGCCCTGGGTTCAATCCTCTGTGCTGCCAATGAAACAAAAAAGGAAAATGAAGAGCTTGTGAAGTTGTAACTGTCAGAAATATTTTTTTCTAAAGCTTGCTATTGCACTCACATTTATGAACAGTATTACTGAAGGATCTATATCTCATAAGTATCATAAATAACCAATAATAAGCCTGACATTTCCTTATGACATTTTCATTGGAGGGATTTGCTTCATCTTTCAGTGCTATAGGAATTCTTTATCAAGGTTTCATTCTTCTATCCAAGAATTGTTTACCTGCTTCCCAAGCCCATAAAATCTTTTAGAATAATGTGAACTGATGTGTCTAAGCCAAAATTTACAAAGCAATGTTTCCTATGTGAAATACAAATAAAAAATAAAAAGGAGCTAGCCGGGTGCGGTGGTGCACGCCTGTAATCCCAGCACTTGGGAGGCTGAGGCAGGAGGATCGCGAGTTCAAAGCCAGCCTCAGCAACTTAGCGAGGCCCTAAGCAACTCAGTGAGACCCTGTCCCTAAATAAAATACAAAATAGGGCTGGGGGTGTGGCTCAGTGGTCGAGTGCCCCTGGGTTCAATCCCCAATACCCCCCCAAAAAATAAAAATATAAAATAAAAAAATAAAATAAAATAAAAAGGACTGGGGATGTAGCTCAGCACTGGGTTCAATCCCCAGTACTGCAGGAAAAAAAAAAGTCTTACATTTAGGGAGGCATAATTTTTCCCATATGTATAATGGCTGACAGAATTGTGAGACTCACTAGTAGTGAACTTAGTAAGCGCTCCCAACATACTTCTTTGAATTTATAAACCTGGCCAATAAAATTTGTGGAAAACAATCCTGGAACACTCAAGATCACTGACAAATATGAACAAAATGAGTGATAAAAATTTTATGCCATACTTATAGGTTATTTATAATCTTCATTAAAAATATAGCTATTGAGCCAGATGTAGTGGTGCACATTTGTAATCCAAGTGACATGGGAGGCTGAGGCAGGAGGATCACAAGTTCAAGGCACCCCCCCCACCCAAACTTAGCAAGGCCCTAAGCAACTTAGTAAGTTTTGCTCACTTGCTGAGGCTGGCCTTGAACTTGTGATCTTCTGCCTCAGACTCTCAAGTTGCTGGGATCAAATGTTGGAAACACTGCTGAATTTTACAACAGCCTAAACTACTAGAAATAGCTGAATGATTCAGAAAATGCATGTCTTACTGCTGTCTATTTTATCTCAATAGGCTTTTCCAGGATTTTCCTCTATTGCAGGGTTTCCTGGATTAGATTTATATTTATTTATATTTATTATAAATATATATTATATTTATTATATATTTATATTATATATTATATTTCTATTATAAATATATTTATTATATATTTATATTTATTAGATTTATTTCCTGGATTTATATAAAATATATATATATTTTTCCTTGTGTTTGAGCCTGGTAATATTAAAATGCATAGAATAGACTAACAATATTCTCAAATACCTTAATCATGTGTCATGTATAACCGCCACATGATATTAAAATTTTTCCTGCATAGAGTATCTTAGATATATAATAAACCTACATATAACATATATTGGATGCAACATGTGCATATAAATATATATATATATATATATTTTTTTTTTTTGCAGTGCTGGGGATTGAACCCAGGGCCTTGTGCTTCTGAGATGAGCACTCTACCAATTGAGTTATATCCTCAGCCCTTAAATATTTTTAAATTTGGCAGATTGGTAATATATTCATCCATATTTCTGAATCTGCAACATTAATTTATATGTGAAATAAGAATGCTTAATATTTATAGAATATCAGCCAGGCGCGGTGGCGCACGCCAGTAATCCTAGTACCTGGGAGGCTGAGGCAGGAGGATAGCGAGTTCAAAGCCAGCCTCAGCAACTTATCGAGGCCCTAAGTAACTCAGTGAGACCCTGTCTCTAAATAAATACAAAATAGGGCTGGGGATGTGGCTCAGTGGCCGAGTGTCCCTGAGTTCAATCCCCGGTTCCAAAAAAAAAAAAAAAAAAAATTATAGAATATCTACTATATATCAATATTTTTAACCCTTAAATGTCACAAAGTTGCTATTATAACATTTCACAGAAATAAAATAAAACTCACACTAAATGGCATAGCTAAAGTTATTTAACCAAAGGACCTATTTGAACCTAGATTTTTCTAGTTCAAAAATTATCTTCCACCCACCACACCTTGCCATCTCTCTGTATTTGCTGCTTCTTACATAGATCAAATTGTTCCTACCATCAAACTTGTATAGTGGGTTGAGTAGGTATTGGTTATTCCCACTGAAATTAAGGAGAAAGTAAGGCAGCAGACTTTGATGATTCAACTAAGTTCAGATAGCCAGTACATTACAGAACTGAGCTTTGAAAACCCTTCTCTAATTCCAGTGTTATTTTCCCTGATCTTTGAGGATTCCACATCAATGATGACAAGGACCTGTTTCTAACTGAACTTGGGTAGTCCTTTTCATTTTAAAAATTCTATATAATATTTTTTCCTTGTCTACTGTCAAATTCCTTTGGAGTTATATGGGCTTGATATGATTCACGTGCCTCCAAATTTTACAAAAACCGAGACAAAATTAAACCTATCAAAAGCCGGTCTTCAGGGCTGGGGACATAGCTCAGTTGGTAGAGTGCTTGCCTTGCAAGCACAAGGCCCTGGGTTCAATCCCCAGCACCGTGCAAAAAAAAGCCAGTCTTCAGATCGCATGTCTCGAACATCTCCCAAGATCACATTAGAATCATGGCCAACATCACACCCTTCTACCTGAACTGCCACTGTCCCATCCACTTTCTTTTCACTTTTTTGTACCTACTTATTCAGACAGCCATGACCTGCCTGGTACCCTGCCCAAACTTCTTGCATGACACGATATCCTTATATGAAATCTCAGCATTAAAATTGTTTCTCCTTCTTCCCATCCACCCTCATCACCAATTAAACCTTTCTTTATTGAAAGAACCTCTTTCTCTTGCCTAATTAGAGAAAAGTCATCAGAGCCCTTACAGACCCCCGTGTCCTGGTAAGGGCCCCTGGCTGAGTCACAACATGGAAGTGAAATGAGAAGGAACCGGCTGTGTTTAGAAGAGACGAAGAGTGAGTGATCTAGATTTCTAACAATCCACTCTGGCCTCAACTCACTCATTCTGGTGAGAATTGTATCAAGTCCTTGCAAGGGCTGACCTAATTACCTTGCAATGGGTCCCACTGTTTAAAGGTTCCACCACTTTACTACCATCACAATGGGGACAAAGCTTCCAGCACATAAACCTTTGGGTGATACACTCAAGGCACATCTAAGCCATAGCAGTTCTCACGTTAGCTAGGACTAACATGTCAAAGAGAAAACAGGCAAAAATGGAATATTTCAACCATTTAAAGCTATTTAAAAAAAAAAAAAAAAAGGCAGACATTCCTGGGCACAGTGGTTCATGCTTGTAATCCCAATGACTAGGGAGGCTGAAGCAGGAGGATCACAAGTTCAAGACATGTCTTGGCAACTCAGCAAGACCCTAAGCAACTTAGTGAAACCACGTTTCAACATAAAAAGTAAAAAAGACCAGGAATGTGGCTCAGTGGTAAAGTGCCCCTACGTTCAACCCCAGTAACACACACACAAAGACATTTTAGAACTATATAATTCAGTGTCTGATATTAAGAATTTATCACATAGGTTTGAAAGTAGATTGTACACATTAACCCTATCTCTGTAGAAGATTGGATTCATGAAAGCAAAAACCTCAAATAGAAAACACACCAGCTATAGCCCAGAGAGGAGAAAAATAAATGCACAAAAGCAGGGAAGGCTGGGGATATAGCTCAGTTGGTAGAGTGCTTGCCTCACCAGCAAAAGGCCCTGGGTTCAATTCCCAGCACCGCAAAAAAAAAAAAAAAAAAAAAAAAAAACAGGGAAGACATACACTGGAGACATGCAAAAAAGTTTAACAATGTGTGTAACTGGAGTCTCAGAAGGAGAAAGAATAGAAACAACCAGTGTTTGGAGAAACAATGGTTGACAATTTTTCATGTCTTTTTGAAGACACTGACTAACACATTTCAGGAACTCAGAAAACCTTACATAGGACAAATAAGAAATTCACACCTTAGAAATCAGTCAAATGGCTGAAAACCAAAGATGAAGAAAAAAATCTTTTAAAAGCAGGCTTCCAGCCAGGTGCAGCGGTGCAGTCCTGTAATCCAGCAGCTTGGGAGGCTGGGAGCTCAAAGCCAGCCTCAGCAAAAGCGAGGCCCTAAGCAATTCAGTGAGATCCTGTCCCTAAATAAAATACAAAATAGGGCTGGGGATGTGGCTCAGTGGTCGAGTGTCCCTGAGATTAATCCCCAGTACCTCCTTCCCTGAAAAAAAGTAGGCTTCCATGTTGTGGTCTTCCATCACTTATATGACTTAATCTCTTAGGACTAATTTAATTACTCACTTCCTTGCTGTTCCTTGAACAAATCAACCATAGTCTTGCTTTAGAGCAAGTCTTGCTTTAGACTATTTCCTTTGCCTGGAACATTCTTCCCATCTCTTACACCTTTTGAAGTTTCTGCACAAATGACGCTTTTTCACTGAGGCCTAAATTTAAAACCATGTCCCATTCCCCACCCACCTGTATATCTCAACGCCAGTCTGTACCCTCAGACTCCTAATCACCTGCTCTGACTTATTTTTTCCCACAGCACTTTTCACCTACTAACATATAACTTGTTTATTTAAGTCTATCTTCATTCACTAAAATGTTATCTCTGCAAGGATATAGATCTTTGTTTGGTCACTGTTGTATTCCTACTACCTTAACAGTGCCATGTACACACTTCAATGATTATCTGTTAAATAAATATTAGCTATTATTGTATTGTTATAGAAATTTTAGTTACCAAATAACCTGTCATAACATGCAGTCTAATATGCTTTTTGTACCTTTAGAAACATCTTCAGCATGTGATAGAAGAAATGTACAGTGCACTAAAAAGCAAACTCTGCAGCTTGGGAGGCTGAGGCAGAAGGATTGCAAGCTCAAAGCTGGCCTCAGCAAAAGCGAGGCACCAAGTGACTTAGTGAGACCTGTCTCTAAATAAAATACAAAATTGGGCTAGGGATGTGGCTCAGTGGTCGAGTGCCCCTGAACGAATAACAGTGCCCCTGAGTTCAATCCCCGACCCCACCTCAAAAGCAGGCTCTGAAACCAGTGAACGTGATTCTAAATCCTGGTTCTGTCATTTACCAGCTATATGACTTGGTATAAATTTATCTTTCTGTGCTTTGTTTCCATGAAGTTGGAAGGAAGATTAAATGTATTGATAGATGCAGGATGCTTAGAATCTATAAGTACTATATACTTGATATTCTCATTATTACTACTATTTGATCAGTAGTGATTTAAAAAAAAATTTTGTTATAGATGGACACAATACCTTTATTTTATTCATTTTATTTTTATGCAGTACTGAGGATTGAACCCAGTGTCTTGTGCATGCTAGGCAAGCACTTTACCACTGTGCTACAGCCCTAGCCCATTAGTAGTGATTTAATCAGAATTCTTGCACAGAGCAAGGGTAAACAATGAAATTAATGTCTTTATTACTAATCATTTTTAATATGTTATTAGTTAATCTAGTTGGCATAGTACACAATGGGTTCTATAAAATAAGGTTTACCAAATTTGCTGTGGTATCAGCTGGAATTCATTAGACTGCAAATAATAGGTTTTTGATTAGTAATAGCTTATACAAATAGGCATTTATTTAACTTAAAAGAATTCACGAGGATTCATTATGTCAGCAGCTTAACACCATCAGGGCTCTGGATTGCTGCTTCTGCAGCTCAACTTCCCCATTAGGGCTGCAAGTTCTAGACATTCTGTCTTCTCACAATCACATTTAGGCAGGAAGAATGTGGTAGAAAAAAACCACTTTTTGCCAGTGAGGCCAAGCTTTCTTAGAATCTCCCAGTGGAGCTGGCTAGTCCTAGTTTCAAGACAGGCTAAGAGAGAACATGACAATGGGGTATGGTATTATGGTAGTTAAAAAGCAGCAGGTGGATGAGAATGGCTTTTTGGTATATGCAACCAATTGTACTTGTAGTAGCTGATGATCAGAATCACCTGAGGACTTGGGGGGAAAAATACAGAGCTATAATGCAGACAAATGAATCACAATATCCCAGGAATAAGATTTTTCTTAATATTTTAGAATATGTGATGCTGTCTTGGTAATCAATCAAATACCAAGGAGGGATAAGCTAATTCACTATATTAAATTGATTAATTACATTAAAGTAAAACAAGGTCTTCATTTTGTTTCTATGTGCTGAGTTCCAATAAAAAGGTTTCTGGGTTAGAAAGAATAATTCTTAAAGGAATATAAAGGAAGTTAATATAACAAAGTTTGCTTAAAAAAAGAAGAGCTGGGCATGGTGGCGCATGCCAGTAATCCCAACAGCTTGGGAGGCTGAGGCAGGAGGATTGCGAACTCAAAGCCAGCCTCAGCAACTTAGCAAGGCTCTAAGCAACTTAGTGAGACCTTGCCTCTAAATAAAATATACAAAAGGGCTAAGGATGTGGCACAGTGGTTAAGTGCCCCTGGGTTCAATCCTCAGTACCAAAAAAAAAAAAAAAAAAAACCAACCCCACCAAAGGCCGGGTGTGGTGGTACACACATGTAATCAATCCCAGGAGCTCAGAAGCTGAAGCAGGAGGATTGAAAGTTCAAGGACAGCCTCAGCAACCAGGCAAGGCCCTAAGCAACTCAGCAAGATCATGTCTCAAAATTAAAAAAAAAAAAAGGCTTTGGAAGTGACTAGGCAATTAAATGTCCCTGGGTTCAATCTCTAGCACCAAGGCAAAAAAAGGAACAGAGCAAAACAACTTTTCTTAGTATTAAAGAATAAAATGCAGCTATTAATATATCTCATTAGGTGATGCTCTGAGGAATTACAAACATTCACAAGGGAAAGAATTCATGATAATCCAATCATAATTTAGTTGGCTCTTCAATCACAGAAGTTAAATAAATTTATACATAAAAAGGGAAGAAAATAAATTTATAGGTACTAAAATAAATTTATATGCAAAGGAAAGCCACACAAGTTAATGAGAGAGAAACTTTCGTGAGACTAGAAGCTTAGAATATTGAGACTTCCACATCATGAACATGGTACCTCTATTTATTTATTTGGTACCAGGATTGAACCCAGGGGCGCTTAACCACTGAGTCACATCCCCAGCCTTTTTTCTTATTTTATTCAGAGATAGGGTCTTGCTAAGTTACTTAGGGCATAAGTTGCTAAGGCTGACCTTGAACTTATGATATTCCTGCCTCAGCCTCCGGTCAGGAATATGCCTCACAGGAGGGCTCTGAAGTCTCTGTTTTCTTTAACATCTTGATAAGATTTTATATTTTGGTTGATAGTTCTTGAAGACTTTTTATTTATTTCTAGGTAACATTTTTTGACACAGAGATGTTATCTATGTCTTTACTTCTTTTTTTTACAACAAAGTAAGCTGACAGTACATCTTTGTATATAGTTCATTATGCCTTTTTAAAAATAACTTTATGACACTTAACAAAAGTTATTTCTTAGCATTATCTATTCCCAAAAAATTCACTAGTAAACATAAAAAGGGGATCGGGGTTACCAGCAATTTTGAAAATATAAATTAACAATAACACAAGGAGATATTATTGTACACATATCAAATCGGCATCAATTTAAAATTTTGATACTATGCATCAGAAAGGTGCAGAGCACATAAACAGTAATATGTTGCTGAGGGAAGGGAGGATAACTGTACTTCTAGAAAAACAGTTCTATGCTATATGGTAAAACTGAAGATGCATATACCTGATTTCTTTTACCACTGGTATAGACCTAACAGAAATGCACCTATGTATCAAGAGGCACACAAAACAGTGCTCATACCAATATTGATTACCACAGGAAAAGTGTAAGTCAACTCATATGTCTTAACATTAGAAAAGATAAACTATGTTATGTAATTACATAGAATTATAATATAAAATGCATAAATTATAACTTTTATAACTTTTTTATAACTTTTATAACATGAATCAATCTCCCAGATTTTATAAAAATGAAAAAAGATATACAAAATAATATGTATAGTGTAGGTCTGTTCACATGAAGTTCAAAATCAAATGTTTACTTAGCACTTATTTTCAAATGGTTCTGCAAATTAGAATGAAAAAAATATATATATTTAGTTATGGAGTTATAAAGAAAACATGGTAAAATGCTAACACTTTGAATCTAGGTGAAGACTACACAAAAGTTCATTGTACTACTTTGCTACCTTTCTGTAGGTTTGAGATGTTTCAAAATAAAAAGATAGGATAGTTTAAAAATCAGACAAAGTGAATTTATATTGTTTTAAGAGTACAAATGATAAAGAAAATAATTGTCAAAATTCAGGGGTTAGTGGCAACTCTGGGAAGAAGAAGGATAAACTTGTGATGAAGGACAGCATCCTGGGGAGCTTCTGGTCCCAGCAGTTTCATCAACAGGTCTAAGTGTAAAAACTCTCTTTTGTAATTATTTAGTAAACTGTACATTTTTTCTGGATGTATATTTCACAAGAGGAAAAAGGGAAAACAGTATGAAGAGGTATATAAAAATACTTTCAAAGGAAAATTATTATACACTTGCTAAACATTATTATAAAAAAAAGAAACTGCTTTTGCTTTGTAATAAGCAAATATAAGTAAGAGAGATTTTGTCAAGCTAGCGGTTTACTAATTTTTAAAGCTAGTTACAGTAATATCATCTTATTTTGTAAAAATAAGTTAATAAGAATGAGAGAGTTCTTATATAATCACCAATTCCAAGTCTTGTTTATTTTGATATTAGGTAATACACCCTTTTAAATAATTCTCTTGAACTGCAACAGGACACCTCAATATGTGTTTTGGCAGATATTCTAGTATATATGTAACCTAAAAAATTTGTTATAAGAAAACTCTGGATGAAAAATTTGAGAATTATTCAAACATTTTATATAATTTATATTGCTCAGGTATATATTTTACCTATTTTCTATAGTTTTTTTCTGATTTTCTCATTAGGATTTCACAATATTTTTCATGAGACCCAAAAAGGCAAAACTTGGTCAAAATTCCACATTCCCTAACTTCTAATACAGTCATTAATCCACTTGATTATTATCTGAATCATCTAAATAAATATCGAAATCTAAATCAGCATCACTTTCTTCATTTCTTTTGCAGTTTCTTCGATGGCTATAACTTTCATTATCTTCAATATTTTCTGTCTTTTCTGGATCTTTATTAAACCTAAAGTTGAAAGAAAAAAAAGTTCTAATTATTTCCCAACCATGCGGGTTAAAGAGACCTTTGGCACTACATTTCTTTCTTTCTTTCTTTTTTTTTTCTTTGTGGTGCTGGGAATTGAACCCAGGGCCTTGTGCTTGCGAGGCAAGCACTCTACCAACTGAGCTATATCCCCAGCCCAATCACTACATTCTTAAGGGAACTTAATAAAATAAATATAGAGAACAAGATTCTTGAAAACTAACTTAGGTTCAACTGATTATAATACTGTTATTATAGAATAGGCTCCAAGAAATTGCTAAAAGGTCTCCACTAAAGGAAAGTTGTTACATAATAAGGAATTCTTGTGCAATAAATGTGACCCTCATGACTAAATATCTGATATTCTTTAAAAAATAAAGTGTCACTTTTATTGCAATAATAGAAAAATTTAACAAATAATGACTTTTCCTATAGGTAAAAGAATGTCTACATTAGTGTGATAAGTTGTAACTTCAGACAAGAGTTACTGAATGTCTCATTAAAAGAAAGTTCATATATCAATTACTAAGAATAGAACCTAAATGTGAAAGGAAATACTCACGGAATAACAACGTCTTCCTTCTTTCCACATTTTGCACAAACTTCAAGTTCACAGGCACACGGTCTACACATTATGTGGTAAGAATCCTTCACTGTCTTTTGTAAACATTTAACACTAAAAGTGGAAGGGAAAAATCAAATATTGACTTTTACTAATTAGCATTTAGTTGATGAACTAAGAGGGTATAGCTAAATGTGTGGACGAAAAGTCTAAAAATTAAAACTCTTACATTTTAAGAGATATTTCATGTCATTTTTAAATTACATATACAGCATTTCTAGATAACAATTTACAGCTGCAGAATAGTACTTGCTATTTATCTACTTTCTAAAAGCTTTTTAAGTGTTATTAAAACATGTAAAAACAGTAGCTAGGCGTGGTGGTGCATGCCTGTAATCCCAGCACTTGGGAGGCTGACACAGGAGGATCTAGAGTTCAAAGCCAGCCTCAGCAACTTAGCGAGGCCCTAAGCAACTCAGTGAGACTCTGTCTCTAAATAGGGCTGGGGATGTGGCTCAGTGGCTGAGTGCCCCTGAGTTCAATCCCCGGTTCCAAAAAAAAAAACCATGTAAAAACAAAATCAATATACAAAATCAATTGCATTTCTATAAACTACAAAAAAACAATTCAAAAAAGAATAAAATATATAGGAATAAATTCAACAAAAGAAATATAAGACCACTACACTAAACATCACTGGAAGAAATTAAAGCCCTAAGTATCTGGAAAGATTCCCGCATTTGCAGATTAAAAATACTTAATATAGATAAGAAGGTAATACTCCCTGAACTAACCTACAGACTCAATGCAATCTCTATAAAAATTCTGGCTAACTTTTTTTTTTCTTTCAGAAATTGGCAGGATGATCCTACAATTCATACAGGGATACCTTATTCTACTGCGCTTCACAAGATACTGTCATTTACAAATTGAAGCTTTGTGGCAACCCTGGGTCAAGCAAGTCTACTGGCACCGTTTTTCCAACAGCACATGTTCACATAGTGTCTCTGTTTCACATTTTTGTAATTTCCATAGTATTTCAAACTTTTTCATTACAAGTATATTTGGTGGGGTAATCTGTTGTTGGAGATCTTTGATGTAACGACTGTAATTGTGTGGGGACGCCAACCACCTTACCAATATAAAACAGCAAACTTAATTGATAAATATTGTGTATGTTCAGACCGCTCCACTAACCAGCTGTTCCCTATCTCTCTTCTCCTCCTCAGGCCTCCTAACTCCGTGAGACACAAAAGTATTGAAATTAGGCCAATTAATAACCCCAAAATGGCCTGTTCAAGTAAAAAGAAGAGTCACAGTTTCTCATTTTAAATCAAAAGCTAGAGATGATTAAGCATTTCTTGGTGAGGAAGACATATGGAAAGCTGAGCTGGTAGAAAGCTAGGCCTCTTGTACCAGTTAGCCAAATAATGAATGTAAAGAACAAGTTCTTGGGCTGGGGATTTAGCTCAGTTGGTAGAGTGCCTACCTTCCAAGCACAAAGCCCTGGGTTCTAATCCCCAGCACCACAAAACAAAACAAAACAAAACAAAAAAAACAAAAAAAAACAAGTTCTTGAAGAAATTAAGACTGCTACTCCAGTGAACACAGGAATAAGAAAGTGAACCAGCCTTCTTGCTATTATGGACAAAGTTTGAGTGATCTGGATAGAAGATCAAATCAGATACAACACTCCCCCAAGTCCAAACCTAATCCACAGTAAGGCACTAACTTGCTTCAATTCTATGGTAGCTAAAGAGGTGAGGAAACTGCAAAAGAAGTTTGAAGCTGGCAGAAGCTGGTTCCTGAGGCATAAGGAGAAAAACCATCTCCCTAATGTAAAAAAGTGCAAGGGGCAGCAGCATGTGCTGATGTAGAAGCCATAGCAAGTTATACAGAAAATCCAGTAAAAATAATTGACTACAGAGGCGACAACAAGCACCACCGAGCCCCAGCCCTTTTTATTTTTTATTTTGAGACAAGGTCTCACTAAGTTGCTGAGGTTGGTTTTGAACTATGATCCTCCCCAGTCATTGGGATTATAATAGGCATGTGGCCAGATTGTCAATGAGACAAAACAGCTTCATATTGGAAGATGCCATTTATGACTTTCTTTCTTTCTTTTTTTTTTTTTTTTGGTACTGGGGATTGAACCAACCCAGGGGCACTCCACCACTGAGTCACATCCCCAGCCCTATTTTGTACTTTTTATTTAGAGACAGGGTCTCACTGAGTTGCTTAGGGCCTCGTTAAGTTGCTGAGACTGGCTTTGAACTAGTAATCCTCCTGCCTCAGCCTCCCAAGTGCTGGGATTGCAGGCGTGTGCCACCTTGTCTGGCTCTATGACTCATAGCTAAAGAGAAGTCAGTACCTGGCTTCAGAGCCTCAGAGGACAGGCTGAATCTCTTTTTAGGGGCTGATGCAGTCAGTGACTTTTAAGTTGAGGTCAATGCTCATTTAGCATTCCCAAAATCCTAGGGCCTAGTTTAAGTGGAGGGAGAGGTAGAAAGAGCAAGAGAACTAGAAATAGACCTGGAGCCTTATCACCTTATCATGTGACAGAACTGTTACAATCTCATGATAAAACTTTAATGGATGAGAAGCTGCTTCTAACAGATGAACAAATAAACTGCTTTCTTGAGATGGAATCTATTCCTAGTGAAGATGCTATGAATATTGTGAAAATGACAACCAAGGATTTAGAGTGGCACATAAACTTAAGTGATAAAGTAGTTCCAGGGTATGAGAGGGCTGACTCCAATTTTGAAAGAAGTCTCCCTGTGGGTAAAATGCTATCAAACAGCATTGCATGCTTCAGAGAAATCTTTTGTGAAAGCAGGAGTCAGTCAATGCAGCAAACTTCCTTGTCTTAAGAAATTGGCACAGCCACCCCAATCTTCTGCTCCCATCATCACGGTTGGTCAGAAGACATCAACATTAAGGGAAGACCCTCCGTCAGCAAAAAGATTATGAGTTGCTGAAGGCTCATGTGATCATTAGGATTTTTTTAATGCAAAGAAATACTTTTTTTTATTGGTTCTTTTTAGGTATACATGACAGTACAGTCAATTTTGATAAATTATACATGCATGGAAAATATTCTAATCAGGGCCCTGGTCTCATGAATGTACATGATGGTGGGATTCACTGTGGTGTATTTACAAATGTACACAGGAAAGTTATGTCAGATTCTTCCCACTGTCTTTCCTATTCCTATCCCCCTTCCCTTCCCTTCATTCCCCTTTGTCTATTCCAATGAACTTCTACTCCCTCCACCCCCCAGTTGTGGGTTAGCTTCCATATATCAAAAGAAAACATTCAAACTTTGGTTTTTTGGGGGGATTGGCTTATTTCACTCAGCATGATAGTCTCTAGATTAATCCATTTACCAGCAAAGTCATAGTCATATTTCTTTATGGATGAGTAATATTCTATCGTGTATATATACACCACAATTTCTTTATCCGTTCATCTGTTATGGGCATCTAGGTTGGTTCCACTAAGCATCTAGCTTAGTATTGTGAATTGAGCTGCTATAAACATTGATGTGGTTGCACCACTGTAGTGTGCTGATTTTAACTCCTTTGGATATATACTGAGGAGTGGATAACTGGGTGAAATGGTGGTTCCATTAAGAAGCACTTCTTAATTAAAGTATGTACATTGGTTTTCTAGATATAATGGTATTGGTACACTTAAAGACTACAATATAGTATAAGCATAACTTTTACCTTTACTGGAAAACCAAAATATTTGTGTGACTCATTTTATGGTGGTATTTGCTTTGCTATAGTAGACTAGAACTGAACCCATAATATCTCCAAGGCACCCAAAGAAATACTAGGCACTCAAGAGAGCCAAAACAATGTCGAAAAGGAAAGATAAAATGGGAGGATTCACATTCCCAGATTTCAAAACACTACAAACCTACAGTAAACCAGATTGTGTAATACTGGCAAAGGATAGATGTATATGTCAACAAAACAGAATTCAGCCTTGAAATAAACCCTTACATTTTGATCAAATGGTTTTTGACTAGGGTGCCAAAATAATATAATAGGGAAAGAATAGTCTTTTCAACAAATTGTTCTGGGCCAAATGGATCTCTAGGTGCAAAAGAATGAAGTTTGCTTCCACACTCTGCCACGTCACACAAATTAACTCAAAATGGGTCAAAGGCCTAAATATAAGAGCTAAACATATAAACTCTTAGGAATAAAAGTAAAGTCTAGAAGAAAATCAAGGAGCAAATCTTTGCAAACTTGAGTCAGGCAAAGTATTCTTATATATGACATCAAGAGAATAAGTGACCAAACAAAATAGTAGGTAAATATGACTTAACCAAAATTAAATACTTGTGCATTAAAGAAAATTATCAGCCAGGTATGGTAGTGCATCCATATATAATCCCAGTGACAAGATAAGGAGTTTGAGGCTAGCCTCAGCAACTCAGAAAGACCCTGAAATTAAAAATAAATTCAAAAAGGCTGGCGGTATAGTCAGTGGTAGAGCATCCCCAAATTTAATCCCTAGTACCACAAAAGCAGACAAACAAAATCTCTGAAAGGTTTCAGCAAATCAAACCTGGCAACATATATATTTTGGCCAAGTTGGGTGTATCTTGGGAAAACAAAGATGATTCAATATTTAAGAACCAATAAATGAGCCGGGCGCGGTGGTGCACGCCTGTAATCCAAGCGACTTGGGAGGCTGAGTCAGGAGGATCGCGAGTTCAACGCCAGCCTCAGCAACTTAGCGAAGCCCTAAGCAACTCAGTGAGACCCTGTCTCTAAATAAAATACAAAATAGGGCTGGGGATGTGGCTCAGTGGCCGAGTGTCCCTGAGTTCAATCCCTGGTTCTAAAAAAAAAAAAAGAACCAATAAATGAGCTTGGTTTGGTGGCGCACGCCTGTAATCCCAGGTGGCTCAGGAAGCTAAGGCAGGAGGATTGTGAGTTCAAAGTCAGCCTCAGAAAAAGCAAGGTGCTAAGCAACTCAGTGAGACCCTGTCTCTAAATAAAATACAAAAAAGGGCTGGGGATGTGGCTCAGTGGTTGAATGTCCCTGAGTTCAATTCCTGGTGAACCTCCCTGCCTCCAAAAAGAAAGAACCAATAGACGTACTTCATCAAACTAATGTTCTAAGGAAGAAAAGGCACATGATGACTCAAGAGAAAAGAAAAGCTTCATTTAGCCAGGTGCAGTGGTACATGCCTGTAATTCCAGAGACTCAGAAGGCTTAGGCAGGAGGATCACAAGTTTAAGACCAGCCTCAGTAACTTAGCAAGGTCCTAGGAAACTTAGCACTAAGACCAATGACTTTCTTTAGAAACTAAAAAGCTCATTCTAGAAGTTATGTGAAAAAGCAAAGTCTCTAAATTAAAAAAAAAAAAAAAGCTTCATTTAACAAAATTTAACATCTCTTGGTTATATAGGTCTCAGCAAACTATAATTAAATGAAACATCATCAAGCTGACAAAAAACCCATAGCAAATATCATATTACTAAAATTTCTTGCCATGTGATCAGGAATATCTGCTTTCACTACTCCTTTTCAGATCATATTGGAAGTCCTAGGCAGTGCAATAAAGCCAGAAATAGCTAACTAAAGTTCAGATTGATGTAGAAGAATAAACCAAGTTGTCTTTATTTAGGGGAAAAAAAATCATTGTCTATGTAGAAAATCAAAAAAAACCCTCTAAACTCCTCTAGAAATTAAAAATGAGTTTAATAAAATCATAATATATAGGGTAATGAAAAAAAAAGTAAACTACATTCATATATTTCCAGCACTGACCAATGACTTTCTTTAGAAACTGAAAAGCTAATTCTAAAAGTTATATGAAAAAGCAAAGGAACTATTAAAAAAGGTTGGCAGCCTCTCACAATATGAGTTTAAGACTTACCAGAAAACTGCAGTACTCAAGGTGCATTTGTGAAAGGACAGATGCATAGATTAATGAAACAAAATAGTATCCAGAAACAAACCCATACTATATACATAATTACTTTGTACTGTGTGATTTTCAACACAGTACAAAGGCCAATGAATAAAGAAAAGCTGTTTTTTTCAACAAAAGATGAACTCAGATATCACTAAAATTAAGAGGAAATAAATTATAAATCCACAGCAGAATTATTCAACATGCAGGAGAAAACATAGGTGAAACTATTTGTGATTCTTAGCCTGGGCAATACAGCCAGACCCCATCTCAAAAAACAAACCCACAAAAGATACTATAAGAGAATGAAAAAACAAAACAAGCCAGAAATTGGCAGAAAATATGTGCAAAACACAGACTTGATTTATATCCATAATATACAAAGAACTTTTGAAACTCAGTAATGAGAAAACAAGAATATTCAGTAAAACACGACTTAAAGGTCTTAACAGAAACTTCCACAAAGAAAGCAGCGAGATGAATACATGAAAAGAGGCTTATCTTCATTGGTCATCAAGAAATGTAAATTAAAATCACAATGAGATGTAGCTATTCATTTGTGGCTAAAATAGAACAAAGGAAAAACTGAAACAAAAAGCAAAAATTTGACAATCCTTAGTGCTGACCAGGATTCAGAACTGAATTCCCACTCGCTGTGGTGAGAATTAGAATGTAAAAAGTACAGCCACTGTGGAAAATAGTTTGGAATACATATACCTTTAACATACAACCCAGCAATCTCACAACTAAATACTTACACAAGAAAAATAAAACTATGTTCACACAAAATTCAGTACATGAATATTTATGGCAGCGTGATATACAATTGCTAAAACCTAAACATCCCTCCACTGACGAGTAAATGAACAATCTGTGTTACACTCTTATAATAGAACACTACTCCGCACTAAAAGGAATCTTTATACTAAATTACACAACGTGGGTGAATCTCAAATCATTATGTTAAGCTAAAGAAGCCATACTCAAAACTCTACATACTATATGATTCTAAATATATGACATTCAGGAAAGGTAAAAGTGTAGGGAAGGAAAATAGTGCTTGTCAGGGGCTTGCAGTGAGCAGGAATCTCTACAAAGTGGTAAGGAGAAATGTCTTGGGAATTGGAAATGTTTTATATACATATATTTTTATTAGAACATTATAGTTATATAGAGAGTAGGGTTCATTTTGACAAAAATCAAATATGCACACATTTGATTTACTCTATTTCAGTTCCTGTTGTTGATCCTTACTTTTCACCACTCCTCCTTCCCTTTGTTTTCCTTCCTCTACAGATCTTCCTTATATTTATTTATTTATTTTTGATTGATGTTTTTTACATATACATAAAGGTAGAATTCCTTTTGGTTATTTACATATGCACATAGCATGATTTTGTTAAATTCATTCTACAGGAAATGTTTTATATTTTGGTTGTGATGTTCTTACAACTGTATATATATGGCTATATATATATATGGTATATATATACACACACATATGTATATGTACACACATACACACACACATTAGTTAAAACTTAAACTGTGTACTACAAAGGGTGAATTTTACAGTACATAAATTATACTTCAAGAGTTCCAACTGGGAAAAATAAATTAAAATTTAAACAAAACCAAAACCCTCTCTGACATATGATTTAAATGAAAATAATTATTGAAATGTCTGTGTTGAATTATTTTAGTATATTTGTGTTTTAGTGTTCCAAAAAATTTTACTTACTATGCTATAAAAAAATAGATTAACAATTTCTAAACCATTAGAATTAAATGGAAAAGTTCCAATAATTCAAATGGATTAGCAAAATCTTCACAATTCTTTTTGGATTCAATATTTTTAAAGTTTTCAAACAACGTTAAAATCTCTCTTGGTTAGGTTCACTTGAGGCTTCAAAGGAAATCAGAATATGGTTTCATACTAGAGATCCCTGGGGAAAACAAATCCTTAAGTATCTAAATTGCTAACTTGAGGATAAATTAGTATTCACGGGCACTGTTGGTGTTAAAATTTACATGTAAAAAAGGTTTAAAATGGCTAACTTGTTTTGTTGAAGTCTGGAGCCAAAAGGTCCTAGATCTCTAGCCCATCTATTCCCAGGAATGGTGACTCCCTAAGAATCCAAACACTTGTATAGCTTATAAAATGCAGATTCCTGGGCTCCCTGAATTATTTAGGTAACCAGAATCTTGGGAATGAGTCCCAAGAATCTGTTTGATAAACTCTTCAAGAAATTCTTATGCTTACAACCTTTTGAAACATCTTGACCTGTATCAAAATAATATTGCCTTCATACTCCAGTGGGAGTTTTCCAGTGTTCCTATTGCTGGTTGAGACTATAATAGCCAATTCTAAGAACAGAATGAATTGCTGAAAGCAACTATGCTCCTCTCAGATTTAAACTCCTAAACTCGTTTGGATTTTGCTAGGATAGTAGCTCTGAATATAAATATACATATTTCACAGTAAAGCAAATATACACACTTAAATTGACATTTTTTTCCTTCTTTATGTGACATGTTTGTGAAAATACGAATTATAAAATTTTTAGCATTTTACAACTTCTATTTTCCTTGTCATAAAAGTGGCACCTTGGTATGCCTTTTCTTTCAAAACTTTAAATCCAGGCTTTATGCCCTCCAAGAGTACAGTGGGAGGCTGTCTAAACATGTAACTGAACCTTATGTGTTCTCCTCTTGCTGAGTGTAAAGCTAATGAGCGCAACCAGAAGATAAAAGCATGTAGAGAGGTTTGTTACTTAAAGCACATGAGGAGAGCAAAGGGGTTATTTGTGAAGCATGGCTCTCCTATGTCAGAGAGAAAGGGATTTCACTGGGGAACCTATACTTATTTACATAGGAAAGCTGAGGAGTACCTTCTTGAGCAGGCTCAGTTTAAGGTACATGCTCCTGAGCATGTTCAGTACAAGATTATATATCACATATTCAAAAAGAAAGATGATAGACATATTTTTTACACGTCTCCAAAGAGTATTAGCTGAAACAAAAAAGAGTAGATTGTGTGTGTGTGGGGGGGGTGGGTGCTAGGGATTGCATCCAGGGCTTCTCACTTGCTAGTAAAGTGTTCTACCATGAGCTATACCCCCAAGCCCATTTTATTTTTTGTTTTAATCTTGAGAAAAGGTTGGGCTAAATTGACCAGGGTGGGCTTCAATTTGCTATCCTCCTGCTTCAGCCTACTGAATAGCTGGGATCATAGCCATGTGATACCTTCCTGGCTAAAAACTCAGAAGGTATTTTAAGTTTTCTAAAGGGGCAGCAGTTTTTTTCCCTTTTAAGTACAAGAGATTGCTCTTACAGGTAGCAGCATGGGCTGGGGATATAGCCCAGTTGGTAGAGTGCTTGCCTTGTAAGCATAAGGCCCTGGATTCAATCCCCAGCACCACCAAAAAAAAAAAAAAAGGTAGCAGCTTTTGGCTAGCAAAAGTAACATTATGCATTATGCCTTATTTTTCCACCTCAATATTTTACTTATCTATCCAAAGAATCTTGATCTTAAATATGAGAATGATTTAGATATCATTTTAAATTTTTTTTGTTTGTGGTGTTGGGGATTGAACCCAGGGCCCTGTGCATGCGAGGCAAACATTCTACCAACTGAGCAATATCCCAGCCCTAGATATCATTTTAATAGGAACTATACTTTCCAAGTAGTCACAAAACCTATAAATTATAGTAAAATACACCTTTAAAAATAGCTATAAATTCTTAAATCACCCCAGAATATTTTTTTTCCTCACAAAATTCATGAAGGAAGAACTTCAAATTTACCTAAGTAGGGCTGGGGGGTATGGTTCAATGATAGAGCACTAGGGGTTCCATTCCCAACACCAGAAAACAATACCTAAATATGTTTTTCCTAATTTTCCTTGAAAATAGCTATCTTTTGAACATTTTCCCAAGAAAACTTCAGAGATGTTAAACAGTAGTTTTGACTTCATTGCTCTATGGAGTACAATTTCCAGAAGCAATCATCTGAACAATCTTGGCCATGCCTATACCACAAGTAATAATTTTAGTGGAATATGCAGTCAAAGAAAAACACAGATCACTTCTATAAACTGGTTACTGACAAAGGAGACAGTAATACATTTTTTAAAAATGGTACCGTATTTTTTACAATGAAAAACAAAAAAATTAAATGAAGCTAATAAATGTTCTATATAAATATAAATGTATGTTTTTGTGTGTATGGTACTGGGGTTTGAAACTAAGGCCTCACTCATGCTAAATAAGCACTCCACCACTCAGCTACTTCCCCAGTCCTGTTCATTATATATTTGTGAATGAAAATTAAAGACAGAATTTGAAGTGTTCAATGGACCATCATAAGCACTGGAAAATAAAGTTTTGAAAATAAAAGAGGAAGAATACTACTTTGGGAGACAGGAGACCAACATTCTAGCCCAGTTTTGACGTGTCCCTGTCATATAATCTTTGAAAGTCACCTTTACTTTTTTGAGTCTCATTCTTTATAATGGTTAAGTGCTGACACCTTAGTATTAATAACAGCAGCACTGAACTGTCCCAGGAATCACTGTATTCTTAACCTCCACTCAATTAAAAAACAAAATCCCTTAGGACTTTTTGACAACGTTGTTTTAATAGTAACGTGCCTTTTTTTTTTTTTTTTTTTTTTTTTTTCGGTACTAGGGATGTTTGAACCCAGGGGCACTATTTTGTATTTTATTTAGAGACAGGGTCTCACTGGATTGCTTAGGGCCTTGCTAAGTTGCTGAGGATGGCTTTGAACTCGTGATCCTCCTGCGTCAGCCTCCCAAGCCGCTGGGATTATAGGTGTGCACCACCCCGCCTGGCAACATGACTTTTTATATTGCATAATTAAACATGTCAACACTTGGAACATCTATGTCAGTAAGGTACAATTGCTCCTGTATTCTTAGGATTTTCCATGGGGACAGACTTAAAAGAGATTAGTACTTGATAGAAAGAAAACGTTCTCTGTTGCAGCTTTTCTGATACTGCCTTCATTTCCTGGTCATTATATCTTTAACCTATATCATAATTCAGCTGTACTTGTACTCTCATTTATGTGATGACTAGGTGCTTTGGTAAACAGTGGCTTGTGGTACTCCACCCTCTTGAGTACAAATAGTAGACACTCAATGTTGGTAGAATTTCACAAAGTCGTATTTCCTGAAGTGGCTGTAAATCATCATGCCCAACTGAGGAAGATTCTAACACCATCCTATGGGATTACATCATATGTTACTTATGTTTTTTAAGGAAACAATACTCTCAAATTTCAAGTACACATAGTTACAATTCACTTCCTTATGTCTCTAGATTATGTATTTGAAAGTAAATGGAGAGGGGTTATACTACTTCTTATTGCAGTAGGACCTTGGATGAGAATTCTCACTGGTGTAACAATATTCAGCTCTGCCCAGATTCAATTCAGGAGTGGGAAGAAGAGAGAGAATGAAAATTATTTAGGGCAGACAATTCTAAAAGATTGCTGCACCAATCAACGTCAAAAAGTAATATTCATGTGCAGGTAAATAACTAATAGAAGTAATGAAAACTCTACTTTTACCTTCAAAAACATGAAAGAAGACCTAGGCAACACCAAAGTCAGGGTTTAAAGTCACTATATAATAATACACTGACATAGAGAGCTACCTATGACTAAAACTTCACTCTTGGATATTTTGATACTCTTGAAATGTGGTGACACAACTTTCATATCACTAACCTTCAGAGCATGTCTATTACAAGAAATGCTGGAACTGAAAAGCATAGCCATAGAAGCCATCATATATAGCTTCCTGCCACATATTGCCACATGGAAGGACTGATAGGACTGTAGTGCTTATCACTTTTATATAAACAAGATTGTCATATATGTGTACTTTGGTAAAAGAAAGACAAAAAAGTGATAACCCAGTTTTTAAGGCTAAGAGTCAAGCCACAAACCAAAATTCCAACTCTTGTTTTCTCTTCATGTGTACATTCAAGGAAGAACAAAACCTCCTTTTGATTGGTAACTTTGATGAATGTTCATGGGTCACCAAGGTTAAGTAATGAGCAAAAAAAGAAAAACTAAAAAGAACAATGAATTTACAAGGAACTAACAAGACATAGAGACAGCTCATGATTATGTGCATTGTCTCTGAGAGCAAAGGGGATTCTTGTTTATTTTCCCTTCACTTCTTCCTAACAGGATTTCCTGCAAACATTGTTTATACCAGTCTTCTACTTTTAATGCATGTCTTTTCTAGACCTTTATCTCTTGTTTTCATTTTATTATTCCTCTTAAGTCTTACCTTAAGTCCTCTGGGTCCCCTTCTCCCTTTTACTTACACCTCGAATTTCTTGTGCCCAAGTTACCTGTGAACTCTCCTCCCTTAATAGACTGCAAATTTATTGGCAGCAGAGATTCACCTTGATATGTTTATAATATGCCGCACAGTGTCCTGTATATTGAAGATGCTATTTAAAATAATTGCATATTGAACCAAGCTTCCTGTCTGTCATTTCTAACAATACTTTTTTTGTTCTGAAATTCAGAGCTATGTCTGGGGTAATATCTTTGGCTATTACCCTGGACTCTTCTAACAGACTTTTTTTTTTTAACCTAATAAAGCAAGTAGATTATAGTAAATTATTTTTCAAATTCGGCTCAGTCTCTTAGTTGCTGTAGGTTAATGGAAACTTGGTTATACAATATGAGGTTTTCTAACAGGTATACTTCAATTTTATAAGTAAAAATTCTGTTTTGGTTAATTTAAGATGCAGAATTGTTCACATCATGGAGGATGACTTTGTGTCAAACCTCTGGGATCTGATACTGAAATGAAAGGGAACAGTGAGAGATTATGATTAAAAAAATCTGGATCCTAACTTTAAATCTGCTTGTTGCTAGCTGAATAGGATAAGTCATCTAAATTTCTGAGGCCACTTCCTCATAGGGTGGTTAATAGGATACAATACATACGGCAGAACTTCGAAAAAATGTTAAATTCAATAAAATATCTTAATTATTCACTGGTTTAAGATGCAATCTGAAAAATGAAAAACTTAGTGTTCTCAGATTAAAGAACAGCTATATGAGACCTCCTTTGGCCAGCTCTAAGCAGCTGAGATCTTTTTCTTTCTCTTTTACCCTGCTTCCCTGAATTGCATAAGATTCCTGAAAATTCCCTGAAGAATTCCTGCAATAATTCTCACAACTACCATCAACAGAATATAATTTCATATTTTAGAGGACTTGCATACTGGCTTCTACCTTTTTTTTTAAAAAATATATATTTTTTAAAAAGTCAGGGACCTTTACTCTATTTGTAAATATGTGGTGCTGAGGATCGAAACCAGTGCCTCATACTTGCTGGACAAGTGCTCTACCACTGGGCTGCAATCCCAGGCCCTGGCTTCTACCTTTTTACACTTAAAAATCCAAGTCAGAAATGACACATCATTTCAGATCCTCAACAGTAAAACAGCATTTCCAAAATACCATTAAAGGGGAATGTTCTACAACAGCAGCTGTTTCTATATCCCAGAGGGCAATTCTTGCTAAAAGTACTTTATTGATCTAAGACACATTCTCTGCAATGTCATTTCTAATCCTTAATTCATGAAGTCACATTGTATTGGTGGGGGAAAGACTCAGCTGCAGGGGTTTCCTTAGCTGTTGACAGCAGAGTTTACTATGCATATGAAGGATGGAGGCAAGGAAGAAAATGAGGGTTAGAAAGAAAATGGACAAGGAAGAACAACTACAGGTGGGGTCTTCATTATCTTTTAATTCTGATTGGATTCTGGAAGGCAGCATGTACTGTTCAACTACCTTCATCCCAACAACCTCTGCCATCACAAACTTACCTGAATTTTCTAAAAAGCTACACAGGTACACATCTACAGAGAGAGGAACAGGCTGATCATGAAAGTTTAATCATTAAATAGCCCTTTCTTCTGTTGTATTTTAGAATAATACTTTCCTTCCTAGTCAATTAATTATGTCTTGCAGCAGCAAATAATCAACTTTTCATTGGTCTGGTAATGTGATACTTAGTATTTATTTCTAGTAATGTATTTACTTTGATGAAAATTTTTGAGATGTCATCTGGAGTTTAAACTGATAAAAATTTAGTGAAATATAAAATTTAAAATTCCAATCCTAGTCTCTTAGTCAATAAACTTTATAAAATATAATAAATACTGCTATTTGCTCAGTCCAATGTCCTAAATTAAAAACAAAAAAACAATAGTTGAAACGTGATGGTATGAGATTATCTGATAATGTATAAACTGAATAACCCAAATGCTATATTTAAGTGGTAAAAACAAAAGAATTTATAGAAAATTAGTCTTTAGGCTGATTTATGTTTAAAATTGAATGTCTAACAAATTAAATCTTTACTAAATCTTTTATAGTCTCTCTTCACACCATATATTCCATTCTTAAAGTACTCAACTTTGCTCATTACTCTTTAGCGATTTCTCTATAGAAATATCACCAAGTTAAGAGTCTTTTCTGGCTATAATATTACTACAAAAAAGTATAAAGCTTCTGCATTTCCATTCCAATTACAAATTGTGACAAGCACCCAATGCTTATCAGCATTTAAACGTTTTTTCTATTAGAAGATTCTGTAATAAGGCATTTATTTGCAGATGTCCTGATGTAAATATAATCTTTAAATTCAAAGATGTTTTGAAAAAATAAGGACAAATTCTTCACAAGGTAATTCACTTTAAAAACATTAATTTAGTGCCAAGCATGGTGGCTCATTTCCTTCCAAATAGTATGACTTTTTGTTTCGCCTGCATTGTAGAGGCAGGCCTCTCCCTCCAACTTACTGGCTTTTCCCACACTATAGTAGACAAAAAAAGCAGGACGTCTCTGGAGAGAATGCTCCAGGGAGCCTCCTGCTGCTACAGACTCACCACTTCTCCACTGGAGGTCTTGAAACAGTTAAGAGGATTAAGGCTCTCCCCACCTCCACCCCAAACCAATGTTTTATTGGTCTCTGGACCAACAGAGGTATCTTAGTATAGTTAAGATGAGATACAAAGATATTAAAAGAGAAAGGAGAATTTACTTGTTCAAAGTAATTAAGTTTAAAAAGATAAGAGCTACTCAGTAGGAATAAAAAATGAGAATCAATAAGATAAAAATTATCAGGAGGTACTAAGTTTTGGATGTGAGAACCAAGGGCCTAACTTCATTCAATAAAAGATTTAGCTGGGCATGGTGGTGCAATTCTATGATTCCAGCTTGTAATTCCAGCTACTCAGCAGGCTGAAGCATGAAGATCTCATGTTCAAGGCCAACCTGAACAATTTAGCAAGGCCCTGTCTTAAAATAAAAAATAAATTTTGCTGGGCGAGGTGGCCCACGCCTGCAATCCCAGCACTTGGGAGGCTAAGGCAGGAGGATCACGAGTTCAAAGCCAGTCTCAGCAATTTAGGGAGGCCCTAGGCAACTCAGTGAGACCCTGCCTCTAAATAAAATACAAAGTAGGGCTGGGGATGTGGCTCAGTGGTGGAGTGCCCCTGGGTTCAATCCCCAGTATCAAAAAAAAAAAAAAAGAAATTACAAAGGGCTGGGGATATAGCTCAGTGATAGAGTGTCCTTGGGTTCAATCCTCAGTACTGCAATAAAAACAAACAAACAAACAAACAAACAATGCAAATAAAAAGATTTAGTAAAAAAGGAAACAGTTTCTTAGGTGTAAAAAACTAAAGCAACATGAAACTGTCAGGCCAGACATTTCCAGAGCAATGTGGATTCCAGGTAATACCAATTTTTCCTTTTTTTTCAGTTGAAATATTTTAATGATGAAATCTACTTCAGTGAACATTCATCTCACAGTATTTAAGTTCTTGGCTCCCTTCTCCCCATTAAGGACAGTTGTTTTTGCCTGTTGTGTTCATGGGAGACTCCTGAGTAAGGTTTTGTTTAATTAAAAAGTTTGAAAACCACTGACCTAAGATACAGGAGATTCACACTGGGCATGGGGGCACAGGCACCTCTAATCCCTCTAATCCCAATCACCTGTGGGGCTGAGGCAATAGGATTAAAAGGCTAGCCTCAGCAAATATGCAAGACCCTAAGCAACTTAGTGGACCCTGTATCAAAATAAAAATAAAAAGAGCTGTGGATGTGGCTCTGTGGAAAGCGCCCCTGGATTCCTGATCCCCAGTAACAAAAGAACAGAAAAAGAAAGAAAATGCACTCCAGATTCTGTCAAATGCCCCAGAGGGACAGAAAACTGATAAAGAAAATTTACAGGTTCAAATGTGAGCTGAGACCCCAGTTTGCCTGCTGCTGTTTTATACCAGCTTTTCTTTTCTTTTATACTACCATGGTGATGTTAATCATGAGCTAGTACTGTATTCATGGGGATCGATCTATCTATCTACCATAATCTATCTATCATAATCTATCTATATCTATATCTATATCTATATCTATATCTATGTCTATCTCTATTTCTATCTATCGCTCCTTCATTCATTTATTTGCAGTACTGGGGAATGAACCCAGGGATTCACACATGATAGGCCCACAAGTATTTTTTTTTAAAAGGATAGAAAGAGGAAAAGAAGTAGACTAGATATTTTAACAGAAATGTGGGTTATTTGCCTACCATATTTCTAATTAATTGAAGAAAAAGGTTGCTTGGTTACCTGAAACAAAAGGCAAACCTATTTAATACTTTCCATAGAAACAGACATTAGAAAACAAAGCAGGATGGAACTCAGCAGTATGTGGTAACAGCACATAGCAGACAACTTCCATGAAACAAAATTGGTGAAATTTGTAAAAATTAACAAAACATGAGGCTGAGGTTGAAGAGGAGGAAAAGGTCTTTTAGATGAATAATACAATACTGAAAAATCACTATGAAAAACTAGGAAAACATGGCTTTGGAATCTGACCAATATGCATTTGAATCTTCATTCCCTCTACTTTTGTCTAGGGCAAAACATCTAATCTCCCTAATCTCAGGATAAACAAAGAATTTCTTAAACAAAGAGTTTCTTTAGGGCCTAAGATGGAAGAAGAGAACAAAATCTTTTAACAGTTTATTATTTCAAGTACCTGGAAAAAATATAAATACACACTTAAAAATATTTGTTTGTTTGCTTATTTATGTGTGCTGGGGATTGAACCCAGAGTCATGCACATGCTAAGTATACACACACTTTACCACTGAGCTACACCCCTGGCCCCATATGTATTTTTTTTTTTTTTGGAACCAGGGATTGAACTCAGGGACACTCGGCCACTGAGCCACATCCCCAGCCCTATTTTGTATTTGATTTAGAGACAGGGTCTCACTGAGTTGCTTAGGGCCTCGCTAAGTTGCTGAGGCTGGCTTTGAACTCGTGATCCTCCTAACTCAGCCTCCCAAGTCTCTTGGATTACAGGCGTGCGCCACCACGCCTGGCTCCCATACATAGTTTTTAAGTATTAAAAAACATGATTCCTTCCTCCTTCTCAAAGAATTATACAAATCATTTTATGAGATCTTTTGTTTTTCTAATAATTTAGCTATATATCCAAGGTTATTTACATTGTTCATTAATGATTTGAGACAAATCAGGAATAGTAATGCATGGTTTCAATTAATCTTTGGGTTTCTTTTTCAAAAGTCAAAAAAAGGGTGATTGAAAAATAATTTTATATAAAATGTCAGACTTGCCCTGAACCACAACTCATATATTTATTAATAATCTTAAAGTCTGAAATCTAATAGTGATTATGCCATTTGGTGCCAAAGGAGATCTGAGTCTCACCATAGCAGCCCTTCTACCAGGGAGTAGCAGGTACTGGCCCTTAAGATCAAAAGATCTAAGGAAAAATGAGTGAGGAATCCTGGAAGAGATTGATCTAACTTCTAAGTCTCAGTGCATGAAATAAAGTTGACTGCCAACTCTAGGGTTTTTACTTTTGTGAGCCTTTCACTTTATTTCTCTGAAAACCTAAAGCTTTGAATATTCAGCTATTTATTTATTTGTTTGTTTATTTATTTCATAGGGCTTGGGTTTGGTGGCAAGCACTCTACCACTGAACTAAATTCCCAGCCCTATGAAGAGCTATTTAAAACTGTCTTATCACAAAGGGAAGTACCAGCTGCTTTTTATCCCCTTTCCTCTCACGTCCTTCTTTCCTTTCCCCTCTATCAAATAGTTTTCAACTCATCTCTCTTTCAACTCAAGTTAGGACCTCTATTCTGTTTTAAAAATTCTCAGGTGATGGTCCAGGATTGTTTCCAGTAACTGGGAGAGACTGCCATAAAGAACATGCTTATAAAAATTCTTGCATCATGTTACCACACTAAAAAAAAGAAAGAAATATGGAACACATTGTTTGCCAAGTACAAACATGGTACCATTTCTGCTTCTAATGGTTGAAGCAGGTATTTTTGAAGAATTTTTTCTCTGCTCTAATTTCTGGCATTAGATCTCCATGAATGATGGAAATTTGCTAATGGCATACGAATTTTGACAATTCAAAAGACAGATAAATGGGTGAAAGGGCTTTCAGAATACTACTATTTTAAAAGAAATGTCACTTACAAAGAGCCCCCTTTCCCTCAACATTTTATGTTTTACTTAACATTTCTTTGTATACAAATTTTTGTTTTATAGTTGTGGCAAGTGATACTACTTTTTTTTTGGGGGGGGGGGTGCCAGGGATTCAACCCAGGGCCTAATGCATGCTAGGCAAGTGCTCTGGCTACATCCCCAGTTTTTTGAAAATTTTATTTTGAGATAGGGTCTCACGAAGTTGTCTGGATTGGTCTTGAATTTGTAAGCCTCTTGCTTCAGGTTCCCAGTAACTGAGATTGTAGGTGTAAGCTAACATGCCCAGTTAAAAGACACATCTTTGATATCTACTATCAAAGTACAAATAGTCTACCACTTACAGTGTTTTGACTTACAATTTTTTGACTTCATCACGGTATGAAAACAAACCCATACAAGGAATTTTTTTTTTTTTAACTTTCAATACAGTATTCAATTAGTTACATACTCTATTATGAAACAGTTTGTTTGCTGGGCATGGTGGCACTCATCTATAATTCCAAAAACTCAGACAGTTGAGGCAAGAGAATTGAAAGTTCAAGGCCAGCCTCAGCTACTTAGTGAGACCTTTTCTTAAATTGAAAAAAAAAAAAAAAAAAAAAAAAAAAAAGCCAGGGGTAGGGGTTGCTATAGCTCAGTGGTAATATAACCCTGAGTTCAATTCACAGTAACACTGAAGGGGGGAAAAAAAAAGGAATAGCTTGTGTTGAACACTTCTTGCCTACCTTTAGACTAAGTATGCTGAACATGGCATACTTAGGTAAAGCTAAGATATGATGTTTGAAAGGTTAGATATCCTAAACATATGTTCTTTTTCTTTTCTTTTTGCGGTGCTGGGGATTGAACCCAGGGCCTTGTGCTTGCGAGGCAGGCACTCTACCAACTGAGCTATATCCCCAGCCCTAAACATATGTTCTTTTGCATGTGTGATTCTAGGGATCAAACTGAGACAAGCACTTGCTAGGCAAGCATGCCACCACTGAGCTACATCCCTATTTCCTAAACACATTTTAACTTAAGATATTTTCAACTTGTATGATGGGTTCATCAGGATGAAACCCCACCATCAATTGAGAGGCATTTGTAAACTTCTTTCACAAACCCTAACAGAGGACAAAATTAAATTATAGGTGACTAACTTGACCAAAACGTTTAAAATTTCAAAAAACGTTATGTCAACATTATCAATAGAATCAAATTCCTTATAATGTTGGGCATGTCTTAAAACACAGAAAAAGCAAGGTGGATATTAGATGAATTTTACAATCTATAACCCTTTCAGTCATGGGACTGACGTATGAAAGCTAGGCTTTGCCAAATGCCTAATGTACCATGTGTCCAGGACCATCAGAAATTCATGACGTCCTATGATTGGAAGGTAACATGTTCAGATTGACAGTATTCAAAACACGTTAGTCTACAATATGATGTCTTGGCAAACTGAATATTTTAAGATGAAGGAATTTGAGAAATACCAGGTGTAAGAAAATCTCTCTGACTTTGCCTGATAAGACCCTCATTTAAGAGATGCCTTTCTGATACCTGGAGGAAAAGAGTATCATTATTTCCAAAGGCAGAGTAAACAAATGAATAGGTCTAGCTATGTTTCCTGAGTTTACTACTTTGTCTTATCACATTTTTTCTTGACTTTCCACTCTTCATCAAACTTAATACAAAAGGCACTTGGGTTTAACCATTTCTTCAAGTCTTTACTTCTTTATGAAGGTTCCCACGTCACATAAAACTTGGGTGGGATGTAGCTCAGGGGTAGAGCATTTGCCTAGCATGAAGAAGGCCCTAAATTTAATCCCCAGCAGTGCCAAAACACTAAACAAAAAACTGTGTGAATCATGTCATATAAAGCCTATATTAAATAAACGTGTCCTTTTCTCTTGTTATTTTTTTTGTTAGAGTCTCAACTAAGAACCTAAAAGGGTAGAAGAAAAATAACCTTTTCTTCCTTTACAAGATCCTGTTTTGACTAATAGTGTCTAAGTCTCAAGCTATGACCTGTTTTGCATTAGCTTGGGCTTCTTTACTCCTAGAGATCTTCCTTTAGGCTTTAACGTCTTGTTATTTGTATTTTGGCATTTGTACAATATTTCCCTCATTTTGCTTTATTGTGAGTTAAGTATGGCTAACTACGTCTACCTCAATGTAATGTAGAACAGGAGCTCTTGAGGTTCTTTTTAGCCCTTACCTCCTTGATACAAAGGTCTCTTTAAGACCTCTGAATCACTGTACTATGGCTAGTGGCAATATCACCACAAACTCCCCTGACTCCAAGGACTTCAACAGCTTTGATTAAAACAAAGTTGTAGATTTGTTAATGTGTTCACATCCAACCATTTTCAAAGATTAATGTGTTATAGATTTTCTGGAAAACTAAATACAGTTATGTAATACATAATGATATTTTTAGTCAATGATGAACCACATATAGGATGGACTATAATGGTAGCCATCCCTGTCATTAAGTGATGCATGATTTACAAAAATTTGCTACTAACGCTACTTTTCTTTTTGTTTTAAATGAATCTTTGTGTTTGTCCAAATAAACATTTGTTCTTCTAGGATGTAAAGTATGCAAATGTTTCCAGTCATGAAAATTTTTTTTTTTTTGGTACTGGGATTGAACCCAGGGGTGCTTAACCACTAAGCCACATCCCCAGTCCTTTGTATTTTATTTAGACAGGGTCTCACTGAGTTGCTAAGTGCCTTGCTAAGTTGCTGAAGCTGGCTTTGAACTCTCTATCCCTCCTGCCACAGAGTGGCTGGGATTACAGGCATTCGTCACTACAATGGGTGCTGGACATGAAAATGTAAGATCACAAGTAATACCGAAAAGAAGGGAAAATCTAAGAGCTGCATAAATAAGTATGGAAATTCTATAGCAAGTCATAGCCTCTGGAAAATTAATAACTCACATAATCTTTCACATACTGTCACATTCATAATGAAGATAAACATCTAGGATATAGCACATACAAAAGATGGGAGATTAGAATATAAACAACTGTTGAGGCAGGAATGTTCTTAAATGATTTCTTTCTTACACTGCCCTAGTCTATTAAAATCCTATGAATATGCAAATATTTATTACCTAACAATTCATTTAGGAAAAAAATGCTAGAAAGAGAAACTGGAGATTGATGAAATTTTATAATATCTTTATAGAAAGAATGCCTTGTAGAAAATACTCAGAAAGCTACAAATCTTTTATTAGGCCTATTAACTAAAAGTACATGATTTTATTACACAACTAGCATCTAATTGCTATCCAGAGAACACAACTCATTCATGAAAATCTAAAATTGGATATTGCCTACACTTTCCCAATTGCTAAATTTCCCTACTGTTAATTTTGGCCAGTGAGAATAAAATTCATAAGACTTGTTTAAAAGGTGTTTTGTTTTGGAAGGGAATACTGAAAAACAGGAAGAAAACTCCAAAACACAGAAGTGAGAAACTTATAAAAGCTTTTTAAAAGGGGGATCAACTATACCTGAAATAAATCTAAAAATTCTGGTCTGAAATTGTACTGGGGGGAAAAAAAAAAAAAAAAAACTAAAACATTTGTAACTTTCCATACTAAAAAGAAGCATCCTGTGCACATTTCTTTTAAGAGAAAAGATATTTCTTTCTTTCTTTTGGTACTGGGGATTGAACCCAGAGGTGCTTTACCACTGAGCCCCATTCCACAGCTCTTTTTTATTTTTAGACAGGGTGTCACTAAGTTGCTTAGGGCTTCACTAAGTTGCTTAGTCTTGTCTCAAACTTGGGATCATCTAACCTTAGCTTCTGGAGCTGCTGGCATAAAAGATATCTCTAATGTGTTAAACAAACTTGGAGGTAAATTAGCATTTTTTTCCACATTGTATGATGTTTGGTGTATTTAAAAGTTGAAAGCATTTCAGATGTTTTAGTATCTGTTTCATAGAAAGTATAATTCTTAATTTAATGAATTTTACAGAAAAAATGAAAAAATTTACAAAAAGCAGTATCTCAGGCAAAGTAAGTCACTAAAATTAAGACATTCAAAGCTATCAAATATTCCCAAGTAAACAAATTACTCCATAGATTGAATTTTAGATTCACAGAAACTGACATTTTCAACAAAAATAAACACTAACACCTATATTACATATATTTAGACAGACCTTCCAAACTTTAAGTAAAATTTTCTCTCATAAAGTGAGAATACCAGCTAGTGCCGTAGCACACACATTGGAGTGACAACTTGAGAGAGGCTGAGGCAGGAGGATCTCAAGTTCAAGGTCAGCCTCAGTAATTTAGTAAGACACTGTCACAAAGTAAAAAAAGGCTCGGTGGTAAAGCACTCTGAGTTCAGTTCCCAATACGAAAAAACAAATAAACAAATATAAAGAAGGAACACCTTCAAGGAAGATGAAACTACTGAACAGTTAAAGAAACAATGAGCAAATGTTCTTAATAGCTACTATATAGATTACCAAATTAAAGTTATAATGTAAAAAAGAATTTCTACATTGAAAGTAACTTCAAAAAAATTTATGGCTTGAATTAAAAGACTGGATTCCTTTTAAGAATTGGTGAAGATAATCTAAATATTGTTATTTCACCAGTGGGAGACTTCTTGAAACATAAACTTCTTCTCTGCCCCAACTCACTTTTTATGAACAAGGAACATTATTTTTTTGTGAAAGAATGGATCAGGGAATTATGAATCAATGAATCTACTTTTTCCCATCTTCACAATCAAGATTCAACATGCATGTAAGACAATATGCTACAAGAGAAAATGAGATTTTTAAAAAAATTGACCTTGATATTTATTTGGACACAATTTTGGAAATCAGGAAATGAAATAACAAACTATGATATACATGCCACTGATTAAGGTAATGAAGAAACTCAACTCACCATTTTTTAGGTTTTGATAATGGTTTATATTTGTTGTATTTTACACGCCATTCAAGAACTTCTTTACAGCGCTGACATACTCCATCATGAAGTTTTTGGTTAATTTTCTTAAAAACAAACAGAAAAACAAATTGAAAATTTCACCCATGAGTGAGTATAGCAAATCCCATAAAGCACATGAGAAGTTTACATTGTTATTTTTTTTTTTTGTGGTGCTGGGGATTGAACCCAGGGCCTTGTGCTTGCAAGGCAGGCACTCTACCAACTGAGCTATATCCCCAGCCCCAACATTGTTTTAAAAGAAAATAATAACTTTAATCTGTATAATATTCTATGATATAGTACATATTTTATATTAGTCTTTGCTTCTTTACAAGACAAGTGTTCTTAACTGGGTTTAGCTCAGAATCATCCAGAAAACTTCAATTTTCTGAGAAGTATATTTTGAGAAAGTGTTCCCATTGACCAGATATATATCATATCCTGATGGGTAAAAATTCATATTCTACAGTTAAGACATGTATTTTACTGAATGTTAATTATGTCTCAATAAAAATGCAATAGTTAAAAAAAATGCAAAATGCAAAACTTAAAAAAGAAAACCTAGTTCATATTGTTTCAACAATTCAAATATTACCAGTGAGTTGGAATTAAACTGAGGAATCAGTCCTGAATTTTTTTCTTTTTAAGGCTCTAGGGTTCCAACCCAGGGCCTGGGGCATGCTGGGCAAGCTTCTACTGCCTAGCTACACCTCCAATCTGAGAATATGAAGCTTAGAAGTGCCAGGGAGAAGAAGGCTGGAAACAAGAAAGCATTTCATTACTTCTATGCATTCTTACATAAGGAAAAATGTTTTCAAAAAGTTCCTCTAGAGGCTGGGTGTGGTGGTGCATACCTGTAATCCCAGTGGCCTGGGAGTCTGAGGCAGGAGAATCGAGAGTTCCAAGTCAGCCTCAACAATTTAGCAAGGCCCTAAGCAATGTAGCAAGACCCTTTCTCTAAATAAAATATAAAAAAGGGTTGGAGAATGTGGCCCAGTAGTTAAGTGCCTATGGGTTCAATCCCCAATACCAAATAAAAAAAAAAAGTTCCTCCTGTTAACCTGGCTTTACCAATAGAAAAAAAATATTTGTACATGTGAATAGCTTGGTGAGAAAAGGGCTTTATGAGGGAATAAAACATTTTAAATTATGATTTCCTTCTCAAAACACGTTGGGATAGAAACGTGACAGTAGCCGGCGTGGTGGCGCAAGTGACTTGGGAGGCTGAGGCAGGAGGATCGCGAGTTCAAAGCCAGCCTCAGCAACTTAGCGAGGCCCTAAGCAACTCAGTGAGACCCTGTCTCTAAATAAAATACAAAGTAGGGCTGGGGATGTGGCTCAGCGGCCGAGTATCCCTGAGTTCAATCCCTGGTTCAAAAAAAAAAAAAAAAAAAAGAAACGTGACAGTAAAATTTTACATGTATCATATAGTCTCTGTAATAGTTTAATACAGTAAAAAATATTCATTTGATACAGGACCTAGACTATATATTTTCAAAGTACTCTGAGAATTTTCTGATTTCTTTGATTGAGGAAGGTTGGTCTTGGCCTATTACTGAACTGATGAATAGAGGACATTTTAATTCTTTTCTTTTTTACTCCCTTTGTTCTTTTTTGTAAATTTCTCAAGAGGTAAAAAACACATCACAATGATGTCAATTCTTTGGAAGGCTATTTGATAGAGTTAAAAGCACAGTGTTCAGATCATCTGAAGGAAAACAGAACTTTTGAGAAGTGCTTGATATTCTTAAAAGCTCTGAATAAGTCAGCAAAAATAATTTGACAAAACATTTATTCAAAGAGAAAATATTTCAAGGGTATTTTCAAAATCCATAAATTAAGCTGTGAATATATTACGTTCAACTCTGGTGAAAAACATATTGTTACTATGAATTATGTATGGGTATATCCCTTTCCTCCTGACTTAGAGTTCCCAGGAAAGTCAAGTTCTGTATCTCACTATTTTGGCTCCTAGTTGTGGTACACTAGTGCCAGAAAGGATGTCCATGCCCACAGGTCAATCTTCCCTCCCTCCCACTCTTGGTCCTCAGTGATCACATACAAAGCTGGTTAAGAAATACACCAAACTAAAGTTCACATTTCAACATTTGTTCTCACTGCCTTCTGTTGCTTAGAATATCTCACTAAAAGCATTACTTGTATTTTCTTAACTCTAATAATAATAGGACCAAGTTAATGACCTTGAGCTATAATTACAATATGAATATGATATAAACTTTCTAACTGGAATATTCTTAGAATGCAAAACATTTTATGACTTGCAATTTTACTACATACAGCACACTCAGCTTGTTAACCAGCAAGTTAACTAGGAAGTATTATTTGGCTTCTTATTTGCTTCTGTAACCAATTTTGACCAGTTCATCTTGATTGACAAAGCTGTGCATAGTTTGAAAACTGGTTTCTTTAGGGTGGATTGACAGAACAAAACAGGTCTTTGTGGGAATCTGTCCTGAGAGTGATGTGTGCTGCTGTATAAATGGAGATGTTGTATAGCATTCACATGACTAACTGGCCCTACTACAAAATTAAAGTTGATGTTTATGTGTTAAGAAATGAAGGAGGGAGGCCTGAGATGTATCTTAGTGATAGAGCATTTGCCTAGGGAGTGTGAGATCCAGGTTTTCATACCCAGCACCACACAGGCGCGCACACACACACACACACACACAAGAAAAAGAAAGAATGAAAGAACCAACAAATGAGGATAAGGATGAGAATGAATAGTATTGTCCACTTAAAAGTAAAATGCAGAAAGAAAGATATACACCTTGTTTTACTTTATTTTGGCAAACCAGAAGTGAATTCCAAAGATGTGAGCAAAGAAAGCTAAATCCTGATTCTAGGAATTGTTCTACCTGGAGCAAAAGAGATGGCAGTCTTACCTCACTCACACTTAAGTGAGCAACTAACCTGTTGATAGCCTCCAATGAACTGTGAGTTTGTCTGAGCCATCTCTAAGCGGAGGTGTGCTCCTCAAAGAACTCTCAGGCTCATCTCACCAATGTGAGACCACTCAGTTGCTGAGGCAACGTCCTGCTCAAAGAGAATTCTGTGATATCACAGATTTTATTGGTTCACACAGCCCTAGGTTCAAATGCAACTCTCAGGAGGTAGAAAGAGATACCAGTGCACCTAAATAGCCTTGAGGAGCCAGCAGCCTCAAGGAGGAAGAATTACTGTGCAAGTATAAGTCTCCAATCAGGTCAACTTCCCCAGAGCCTCCTTGGGCTTCTTGTTTACCTTGAAGAACCCTTCCTCACAGTGAACCCCTTTGATGTGCTCCCCTATAAATAAAGCAAGCAAAGCCTCACTCTTGGTTAGAGAGGGGACCCATCAGGTCCAATCCTCCCACCAGGTCCCCCCACTGTGAAACTATTTTTCTGTGTCTTTTGTCTTTTATTTCTTATTATTTCAGACTTTTAATTTCTCAGCCAGCTCACACCTCTGTGTGGTTAACTGATCCCTCTTTGTGCAGGACGCAGCGACAATAACCCTCTTTTGGCAATTACTTTTAGCCTACTGCTCATGATGGAAGCTCACAGGTTATTAATATCAGACTTAAGTATGCCCAAATATAAAATGAAAACTTAGTTTTGCAAATACAAAAGCTCTAACAGCTGGGCATGGCGGCCTATGCCTATAATCCCAGTAACTCAAGATGCTGAGACAGAAAATCAAGTTCCAGGCCAGCCTGGACAATTTAGGGAGACCCTGTTTCAAAATAAAAAATAAAAAGCCCGGTTCGGTGGCGCACACCTGTAATCCCAGCACTTGGGAGGCTGAGGCAGGAGGATCACGAGTTCAAAGCCAGCGTCAGCAACTTACCGAGGCCCTAAGCAATTCAGTGAGACCCTGTCTCTAAATAAAAAATACAAAATAGGCCTGGGGATGTGGCTCAGTGGTGGAGTGCCCCTGGGTTCAATCCCCAGTACCCCCCCCCCAAAAATATATATATATATAAAATAAAATAAAAAATAAAAAAGGCTGGGAGATGTAGCTCAGTGGTAAAGCACCTGAGTTCAATTTCCCATACCAAAAACAAACAAACGAACAAAAAACTTCCGTGAAAAATTTCACTGAATGAACACTTTGCAAAAAGTAAGATAAACTGAAAGACCTACCTAACAGATATATCATGTCTAAAAATTGTCTTAGCCATCATTAACTTACACATTTTAGAGGAAGTAGTGTTATCCCTGTCATAAGCATTCAATTGTTGCACAATAATATAACACACCAAACCAATGCCAAACTTCAACTCCCTGTAACGTAGCAAGAAATATGTGCATCAACACACTGATGCTGAAAAATATTTTATAAAACGTAATCGCATTTAACAAAAGGAAGATACTATTGTAGGAGGGAAGGAACTTGAATACCATTCAGAAGCAACTAATGTCACTGTATGTTACAATTCTTTCAGAAATGTTAAAGGTAAAGTTTCTGCAAATGGCATATTTTACTTCCCTTGATTGAAAAAAAAAATGAAATTCTCAAAGGAAAATGCTAATTCCAACTGCTGCTAAATATTCATTTCCATGGACTGGCCTTGTTCTTTGTCCTCAATTACTCCTCCATATAAAATAAGGAATTTTACTGTAATATAGCAATAGCAATGTTATTCTGAAAATAAAAACATTTATATTTTAATTTAAAAGTACATGGTTTTAATTTTCTAGAAACATTCTCTCATTCTAAAATTGACTAAAGGACAAAGGAGCACTGCATTTGGAAGCAGGAACTTATAGGACTAATGATAATGTGACAGTCTTTTAGGTTGTGACTTTCAAATCATAAACTGTATTATTTTAATCCTTTTAATATGGCTAGAAAACTGTTAGACATAAATCTTACAAAATAAATACAACTAAAAAACAGATAAGAGAATCAGAATGAGGCAAAAACTAAGGGAAGTAGAGAAAAGCTGGAAGCAGTCAGGTGCACAGCTAGGAAGACCACCTGCTGGAGGTGGGCTACAAGTGAGGTCTGGCTTTTTAGTAGCCAGAAAAACAGAATTCAATGTCTGTAACAAGACAAATATCCAGTTCCTCAGAAGCAGCTTAATTAACTATTCCTGTTATTAAAACCCAGAATTTTGGGCTGGGGATATAGCTCAGCGGGTAGAGTGCCTGCCTTGCAAGCACATGGCCCTGGGTTCAATCCCCAGCACTGCAAAAAAAAAAAATAATAATAATAAAAAATTAAAAAAAACCCCAGAATTTCATCTTCCCCAAAAGCATATTGTGTGATATAATAAGCAAAGCTATCCAAAACATACTTATAATACAAATCATTTATCATTACTGTTTTCTATCCTGGTTCTTAATGGAACCTGTGTTATGGTACTCAGACACAACATGGTAAAAATGTTACTGAGGAATGCAGTGTAGGTACAGATCACTGATGGTTGGAGGATCTATAGAATGCACTGTGTATCATGAGGTCATCTTCAACAAATACTATTTCTCTCAATTAAGTTCGAAGAATATTCCCTTTTATTATGAAAAATACCAAATTTGCAGAAAAATTTAAACAATAATATTAATATTAGCCACATAACACTATCTAGAAAGTCATTAACATTTTACATATTTGCTTTTTATGTGTGTGTACTCTTTTAAGTCAGGGACATGAAGGCATTACATCTCTTTCCTAGAAATAGTTTCTCCTGTTGAACCGTAATACTGTTACCCCACTGAAGAAAGAGGAAAAATAACTCCCTAGTGTCAATGAGTGTACCCATTCTACGCTGAAATTTCCTTGACTGCTCCCATATTTTTCATAGCTGTCTCCCTGCCCACCCACCCTCACTCTCTAGCACCAAATCCAGGATCAAATCAGTATTTAGCCCTTATGTCTCTTTTGATCCACCTGCTTTTATCCTTTATTACAAAGATGTTTTTGAAAATACCAGAAAAATTGTCTTAGAGAATATCTCACATTCCAGATTTGTCTGATTGTTTTTTCATACTGGAATTAAACTCATTGCTTTACCTTCTATATTTTCTGTAAAGTGGAATTTAGGTTTAAAGTTGTGATTACATCTGGGCTAAATATATTGTGATCAGAACAATTGATACATATTGCTGCTGCTATTTTATATTATTCCAAGTAAGGAGGCATAGAACATCTAGTTCTTGCCTAGTCAATGGTGCTAAATTTTTTTTTTTCTTTTTTCTTTTGGTACTGGGGATTGAACCCAGTGGATGCTTTATCACTGATGCTTTATCACTAAAAAGGGCTATTCCAGCCCTTTTTATTGAGACAGGGTTTCACTAAGTTGCTGAGACAAGCCTTGAACCTGTGACCCTCCTGCATTAGCCTCCCGTGTTGTTTCGATTACAGGTATGTGCCATGGCACCTGGCAACAGTGCTACTTGAAACTGGTGACCAACATCTTAATTATAAAGATCAGAAATAATCTATGGGGGACATGTTAATATACTCTCCCCACAATGTTATTTCATCTCATGGTTTTTGCAAACACCTATGACCCTTGCCTGAATCAATCATTTTACTAAGGGACAGAATGCTAACTTTAATTCTTCTTACATTAATTAAAAAAAATATGTATTATCAGCTTAAACCAGTTTTGAGGCATCGTATATAGACAGAAAAATTCACCCATTTTAGGTATACAGTTCTAGGAATCTGACAAAATAAACAACATTTCTATCACTCCCTTATGCCCCTTGGTTATCAGTTCTGGGAATTGAAACTAGAATTTCCCCATACACTAGGTAAATAGTCTATCACCAAGTTATACTCCCAACCCCCAAATCCATATTGTTAAATGTTTATGAGTACACTATGTTTTGGTCACATACAAAAACACACAAAAAAAGATCAACACTAATGAAGTTCAATTTCTCATAGTCTAACAAGTCCTTGATTTGATCTTATTACTGACAACTTCTATATAGAGATAAATATGAAAGGGGCAGGAGAGAGAACAATGTTCAAACTTCACAAGGAACTTCTTTTATGGGTTGGGGTTGTAGCTCAGTGGTACAGCGCTTGCCTAGCATATGTGAGGCACTGGATTTGATCCTCAGCACCACATAAAAATAAATAAATAAAGGTATTGTGTACATCTACAACTAAAAAATATTTAAAAAAAAGAAATCTCCTTTGTATTCTAATAGTCTGCAAATGTTGTTCTCTTTACTGCTAGTTTTTTCTCCACAAAAATTGGTATTGTTTATTAACAATGGCATATAATATTCTATGATTTTTCTCATGAAAATTTTTGGTAGGAATGGTATATGGCACATGTCTATAATCCGAGTAACTTGAGAGGCTGAGGCAGGAGAATCACAAATTCAAGGCCTGAGCTAAAACTTAGCAAGACCCTGTCTCAAAATAAAAAATAAAATAGGGCTTTAGATATAGTTCAGGGGTAGAAGGGCTTAGGCAGTCAGGGCAAGATGTCAAGTGAAGAGGTCAGGGGCAGGGCCAGAACAAAGAGCACGGAGAAGATCTGATGAGTCAACTTCCTGGTTGGAGAAAGTGCTTGTGAGACAAGTGAGGGTCCCAATCAGACAGACACGTCCATACTCATGCTTGTAAGTAGGGGATCCAATAGGAAAACTAAAACAGACGAGTGGACAGAGGGGGCACCAATCAATAAAATTGAGGAGTGCATGGACAGGGGAAGAGATAAGGAAAGGAGGAAATTCCAAAGACCATAAAAAGACCAGGCCAAAACTCCCCCACTGGATTCCCAGCTCTGGGGTCCCTTCTCTTTGGAGAAGTCTATCTCTTGCTTGCTATCTCTGTGTCCTCAATTCTTTGCTGAACAGAGACAAAGTACTCAGAACCTCTAGAGGTAACAGTAGATCACTTGCCTAGCATTTGCAAGGCTCTGAGTTCCATCCTCAAATAAACATTCACACTGTAAAAAAGTTATCACTAATTTTTATGCACTTTTAAAGTATGTTTTTGTTGATAGTATATTCTGTCAGAGTAATACCAGCATTTATTGAACCTATTCCCTCTTTGACTGTTTCTTTCCAATTTCTGACAAAGTATACTTTTTATTTTTATTTTTTTGGGGGAGGGTAGCAGGGATTGAAATCAGGGGTACTTGATCACTGAGCCACATCCCCAGCCCAATTTTGTATTTTATCAGAGACAGGGTCTCACTGAGTTGCTTAGCCTTGGTTTTTGCTGAGGCTGGCTTTGAACTCTTGATCCTCCTGCCTCAGTTTCCCAAGCTGCTGGGATTACAGGCATGCACGCCACCACATCTGGCAAAAGTACATTTTAAAAATGTTAGGTTTTAAATACCAGCAAACTTTTAATGAGCTTGCAAATTCTCACACATTTTTATTTATTTATTTATTTATTTATTTATTTATTTATTTATTTTTGGTACTGGGGATTGAACCCAGGGGCACTTGACCACTGAGCCACATCCACAGCCCTATTTTGTATTTTATTTAGAGACAGGGTCTCACTGAGTTGCTTAAGGCCTCCCTAAGTTGCTGAGGCTGGCTTTGAACTTGTGATCCTCCTGCCTCAGCCTCCCAAGTGCTGGGATTACAGGCGTGCGCCAACGTGCCCAGTTCACACATTATATTTATATAAAAAGTTCTGGTCCCATTTTAATAGAGTAAGAAAATCAAAGAACTTTTTATCAGCCATAAAAGTTCACAGGAAAGAATAGTTGTCCTGCTAGATGTGGTGGCCCAGGCCTATGATCCCATTTAGTCTGGAGGCTGAGGCAGGAGGATCCCAAGTCAAGGTCAGCCAGGGCAATTTAGCAAGACACTGTCCCAAAATAACACAAAAAAGACTGGGGATGTAGCTTGGTGGTAGTTTAATCCCGAGTATGACCAAAAATAAAAAATAGATAAAATGTCCCAAATCCATATTACTCAACCGTATTATAAAAAGAAAATGACCAAAATTGAGTGAGTGTATATACTTATGTGAGTATTGAAATAAATGTTTCCTAATATTGTCTATAAAAACTGTTTTGCTCTTTGATTCTGGCAGTTAAGATTTTTAAAGGAACAGAAGACACTCCCATTTTTCTTTTCAAATTGGGAATTTAAAATAAGTCTTGATATGATCAACCTTTTATTAACATTTAATACAAATAAAACACTTCAATGTGATCCAGGATATCAATATTAAATTTTACTCATATAAAACTTTTGAACCTATAAATTCTTTTAAAAATGTGATAATAAGTAACAACTTGGACATCTATTCTCACATTATTGTGTATCTTACTATTTTCAGGAAATTAGCTAGTCATAGAAATAGTTCAGAAATACTTTTGAAGTGAGTTCTACTAGTAAATTGGTTTTACTGTCATTTGAGGAAAAACGTAAAATCAAACTTACTATTGGTTTATCTTTTTTTAAGAAACTATAGCTGTGCAACATTGCTAATCAGAAATTAGCTATCATCATCATTTTGTTTGTTTGTTTTGCTGTACTAGAGATTGAATCCAAGGCACTTTACCACTGAGCTACATCCCCTGTCCTTTTTATTTTATTTTGAGACAGGGTCTCAGTAAGTTGCCTAGGTTGATCCTGAAACTGTGATCCTCCTGCTTTGGCCTCCTGAGTCACTAGGATTACAGGCGTATGCCACCGTGCTCAGCAACTATCAGCATTTTAAAGGTTTTGTTACCAAAAAATCAGCCCGTTCTCCCTCAAGTGAAAAATTACTCTAGTATTTAAAAATGTCTGATATACATATATATGTTGAATGCATATTTTTATATATAAAATTTTAATTAAAAGGCGTAAAATGAGATATATTTCTACCACGAGAGAAAAGTAATACATGTAGAAAAGTATACATGCTAGAGATACTCAAAATGCTTCTTTGGGTCAAAGAATCTTTAACAAACGTCAGCTGCAAGAATAAACAATCACATTTTCATCCGAGGACATCTGAATCTAAAATGAGTTCTGATCATCCCAAACAGAGGGCTATTCTCTCAATAAGTTGGCACAGATACTCTCAGTTGCAAATATACAGAGAGGGTCTATGTAGAGACTATCTACGGGTTTGTTATAACAGCTAATCAAACTATATTTTCACTGACAAACTTAATGCAAACACTTAAAGAGAACCATACCTGTCTATAGGCAAAAACACAAAGGGGCAGTACTTTTTTCTAGCAGTAGAGAAAACCCATTAAGGCAATTTTCTTTTCCAAAATATATCTTACCCCACCCCCCTTTTTTTCCTGTAGTGTTGAGGATCAAACCTAGGGCCTTGCACATGCTAGGCAAGCTTTCCATCACTGAGTTACAACCACATATATTCATATATATGTATACATATCCCCCTCCACCACCAAAATTTGTGGGTATGCAGAAAGAAGCCACTGAGGCATGTGCTCCAAAAGGCTGAGGAAAGGCATAATCCTTTGATTGAACACACAGGATTTTACATGCTTGCTGAACACTCCCGAGTGGCCTAACCCGCCTGCTCTCCTCACTTCTCCCTCCATCCTTTGGTAAACTGTGTGACTCCTCATTGGACCATCCTTACAGACTATCATGTTACACTACCGGTTCTTTGTTCTCGGACTCCCCTCATCTATAAAAGTGCTGTAATTCTTTGAATAAATTTGAGACTGGTCTGGAACTTGCTCTCCCAAGGGCATTGGTTACCTCGTCGGCCTTATCCCCTCCAGAAGGGCACAAAGACCCACAGACTGAACCCCAACAAAAATTCACTTTTATTTCTTTCCTTTAATTGAGTTTTATTACCCTGAAGCAGTTGTACCTTTCCTGGAGGTACTGCAATACCAGATTGATGTGCAGCATGGACACGGCAAGCTCCTATTCCATCTCCTACATTTTGAGACAGGGTCTCACTAAATTGCCCAAGCTAGCCTTGAACTTTAGCATTCTCCTGTCTCAGTCTCCAGAGTACAACAAAATATTTTAAAGAAAGGATCCCCAATGCAGAACACAGAGGGAATTCTCCCTCAACAACTGGTAAATTTTGCCTTACAACAATTAAAAAATGGGTACTGTTTTAACACAATGTGGCTTCACTTATCTTTGAACTATCTTCATTGTTGATTACAGAACATTTTCAGTAAATAAATAACCTACAAAAATTGTCTCTGAATAGATACAAACATTTTGTTGTCAGCACTATGGAGAACATCCTTTTATTCCTCAATATTTCACTATAAATGTTCAAAATGTCTGTAAATGGTTTAATCTAGCAATAGTTTGTGTAAAGACTCACATCACATGTAGGGCAGCACCTCCAACCCCACCTGCTAACACTTCTTTCCTCATGTAGTCATGAACTCTTTCCTCTCTCTCTCCTCCTTTTTTTTTTTTTTTTTTTTTTTTTTTTTTTTGGTGTTGCTGGGGATTGAACCCAGGACCTTGTGCAGGCAAGGCATTCACTCTACCAACTGAGCTGTATTCTCCAGCCCTCCTTAGTCCTCCTTTTTTCACACTATTTACTTATGGTCAACTGAATGCTTAACTCCAGCCTCAGCAATGAGCTCAAAGAAGTTGACATCCAAAACTACATCTCCAGTTCTAACTACTGTCTCTCTAGCAAGTCAGATGTCTTACAGAAATCTTTGAGAGCAAGCACAAGGCCCTGGGTTCGATCATCAGCACCTCGAGAAAAAAAAAAAAAAAAAAAAAAAAAAAGAAAAGAAAAAGAAATCTTTGAGACACCTCAAATTACATATTAAATAGCAATCACAATCTTAGAAAACCTGTTCCTCATCTGTCCTAAAATTCATCAGTTCAAGTTACCAAGTTTGTCACATTTTACTCCTCCATCACCTTTCATGAACATGCCAATACTGACAAAATCAATTCTTCCACAAACTTATTATCTTAGCCATTTAAATATGTAATTCAGTGGTATTAAATACATTCATACTGCAGCACCACCATCCATCTTCAGAACGCTTTTCATCTTACAAATTGAAAACTCTATAGTCAAACAGTAATTCTCAGTCTCCCTTTTCCTCGACCTGTCAACTATTATTCTACTTTGTCTCTACAATTTTACTACTTGAAGTACTTCATGTAAGTTGAATTATACCATATTTGTCTTTTTGTGACTACTAGCTTATTTCACTTTGCATAATATCCTCAAGGTTCATAGGTGCAGTAAATGTATCAGAATTTCCTGTATGCATATAATACATCTTGCTTATCTACTCATACCTCAATGGACACTTGGGTTGCCTATTGTTTTCCTATTGTGAATGATGCTACTACAAACATGGATGTATAAAAATCTCTTTACAGCTCTGTTTTAGCTGGGTGTGGTGTCACATGCCTGTAATCCCAGCTGCTTAGAAGGTTAAACCAAGATGAGTCACTCACAGTTCAAGAACAACCTGGGCAATTTAGATTCTGTCTCAAAATAAAGAAGGCTGGGGATGTGGCTCAGTGTTGGTGTATCCTTGGGTTCAATTGCTGGTACCTAACAAACAAAAAACCAACCTGCTTTCAATTCTTTTGTTTTTAGAATATATGCCCATAATGATAATTCTATTTTAATTTTTTCAGGCACCTCCAAGTCATTTTCCACGGTAGCTATACCATTTTATTTCCACCAACAGAGCCCAAAGATTCCAATTTTTCCATAGTCTCATCAACATTTGTTGTTTTGTTTTTTTCATAATAGGCAATTCTATCTTGTAGTTTTAATTTGCAATTCCCCAATGATCAGGAGGCACATTTTTGTGTGCTTGTTGCTCATTTGTATTGTCTTCGTTGGTAAAATGTTTTTTTTTTCCTGTTGAACATTATTCTCTATATAAACAAAGTACTACCTTATAGTCCTTTTTATTTCTGCAGAATGGATATTAATTTCTGCACTCTATTTCTGGTTTTAGTACTTTAAAGGTTTTTGCTGTTGTTGTTGTTAGTCTATCAAGCTAAAGGTTTGATAGTTTTATTGCTATTTTCAAAAAACAACTCTTACGCAGGCATAGTGTCACGCTCTTGTAATCCCAGTGGTTTGGGAGGCTGAGGTAGGAGGATTGCAAATTCAAAGTCAGCCTCAGCAATTTAGCATGGCCTTAAGCAATTTAGCTAGACCCTCTCTCAAAATTAAAAATAATAAAAGGGGCTGGGGATGCCTCAGTGGTTAAGTACCCCTGTGTTCAATCCCTGGTACCAAACAAAAAAACCCTTTAGTTTCATTGATTTTTATGTATTGTTTTCCTGTTCTCATTCAACTATGCTCTAATATATTTCATTCCTTCAGTGGCTCTGGATATAGTTTCTCCTTTTTCTAGCTCCTTAAATTGTAAAGTTACATTGCTAATTTGAGATCATTCATATATATATATATAAATGTGTGTGTGTGTATACATATAT
>JAJEJO010001189.1:646639-666984 GCA_020662805.1 Glaucomys volans
GATCCTCCTGTCTCAGCCTCCCAAATGCTGGGATTACAGAGTGCACCACCGTGCCCGGCCACACTCTTTCTCTTGATTGGAGTGTTTGACCCACTTACAATTTAAATAATTACTGGTAAGAAGGGATTTGATTCTGTCATTTAATTATTCATTTTCTATATGCCTTATTGGTTCTTTGTTTGTTTGTTTCTTTCTTTCTTTCCCTGCCTCCCTCTTTCTTTCTTTGCCATCATTTCTGTCTCCTGTTGTTACTTTGCTGATTTTTTTTGTAGTGACATGTTTATCATGTTTATCTTTTCCTTATGTGTATATTCTAAGATTTTTTTTTTTTTTTTTAACCAGGGATTGAACTCAAGGACACTCGGCCACTGAGCCACATCCCCAGCCCTATTTTGTATTTTATTTAGAGACAGGGTCTGAGTTGCTTAGGGCCTCGCGAAGTTGCTGAGGCTGGCTTTGAACTCTCGATCCTCCTGACTCAGCCTCCCAAATGGCTTGGATTATAGGCATGCACCACCACACCCGGCTATGCGTATATTCTCTAAGCTATTTTCTTTGTCGCTGTCATGGCATTGTACTTAACAACTTAAAATTTTAACACAAGTTCATAATAGCTTGACTTTAATAATTACAAATACTCTACTCCTTTAATTTCCATCCTTATCAGTTTCAGTTGATGTCATAAAATTACTTCTTTAAACATGTGTGCCCCAAAACATAATTACTGTTTTAATGGAATCAACTCTAAATTATATAGAAAGAAAAATGTGGACTTGTAAACCAATATATTTCTAGTTATTGGACTAATAATTTTAAAAAATGTATTCATTTCTCAAATCAAATAGAAAACAAAGAATGGGATTCTACCCTCTTTAACATAGCTTGTATAACTTTCCATGAACTTACTTTAACTGAGACCTTTATTTCTTTTTGGTACTAGGGATTGAAATCAGGGCACTTGGCCACTGAGCCATATCCCCAGCCCTATTTTATATTTTTATTTAGAGACAGGGTCTCACTGAGTTGCTTAGCACCTTGCCTGTGCTAAGGTTGGCTTTTAACCCATAATCCTCCTGCCTCAGCCTCGCCAGCCACTGGGATTATAGGTATGCACCACTGTGCCTGGTGTGAGACCTTTATTTCTTCACACACCTTTGGGTTACTACCTAGCATCTTAATTTCAATCTCCAGAACTCCCTTTAGCATTTCTTGCACAACAGGTCTAGTGGTAACAAACTTTCACACCTTTTATCTGGGAACATCTTAATTCATCCTTTACTTTTGATAGACAACTTTGCAAGGTATGTGATTCTTGGTTGACAGTTTTTTCTTTTAATTTTGTATCAACCCACTGCTATCTGGCCTCCAGAGTTTGATAAGAAATTTGCTGGGACTAGAGTTGTAGCTCAGTGGTAGAGCGCTTGCCTGGCGTGTGTGAGGCACTGGGTTCGATTCTCAGCACCACATATAAATAAATGAATAAAATAAAGGTCTATCAACATCTAAAAAATTAAAAAAAAAAAAAAGAAATTTGCTGATAATGTTATCAAGGATCCCTGTGTGATGAGTCAATTTTCTCTTGCTGCTTTCAAGATTTTTTAGGTTTAACTGCTTGATTATAATGTTCTCAGGTGCATGTCCTTGTGTTTATTTTCCTTCATGTTTGCTGGGTTTTCTGGGTGTTTACATTCATGTCTCATCAAATTTGGAAAGTATTTAGTCGTTATTTTTTCAAACATTCTTTTTGCCATTTTCTCTCCTTTCTTCTGGAACCCCCACAATGTATATGTTGTTCCACTTGAGGGTTTCCCACAGGTCTTTTAGACCTCTATTCGTTTTCATTTTTGTTTTCTTTCTGTTCCTCATACTTGATAATTTCCACTGTCCTATCTTCAAGTTTGCTGATTCTGCTTTATTCCTGCTCAAATCTACTTTTGAATTTCTCTAGTGAATTTTTCATATCAGTTACTGTAATATTCAGTTCCTGAATTTCTTTTTGGTTTCTTTAAGGGTTTACTGATGTTTTTATCTTATTTTTACATCATTTTCTTAACTTTCTTATCTTTCTCTAGTACTTTGAGCATCTCTCAGATAGTTGCTTTAAATTCCTTATTTAATACATCATCAGTTCTCTTTCAGGGATAATGTCTGTTGATTTACTTTTTTTCCACTGAATCGGTCATACTTTCCTTTTTCTCTGTATATTTTGTGAATTTTTTGTTGCAAACTGGACATTTGAGTAATGTGTTGTTATGGATTGGATATTAGGTATCTCCCAAAAGCTCAGGTGTGAGACAATGCAGGCAAGCTTAGAGGTGAAATGATTGGGTTATGAGAGTCTTGAGCTAATCAGTGCATTAATCCCGATAAAGATTACCTTGGGTTGTAAGTATAGGAAGTAAGGTATGGCTGGAGGAGTGGGTCATTGGGGGGTGTGCCTTATATTTTGTTCCTGAAGAGTGGCTCTCATTCTCTCTGTCTCTCTGCTTCCTGGGTGCCATGCTCCTAGCTGCTTTCCTTCATCACACTTTTCCACCATGATGTTCTGCCTTCCCTTGGGCCCTGAGGAATGGAGTTGGCTATGTATGGACTGAGACCTCTGAAACTACGAGTCCCACCAAATAAACTTTTTCTCCTCTAATTGTTCTTGCCAAGTCCTTTGATCACAGTAGCAATAAAAAAAGCTGACTAAAGCAGTGGTTTTTCTGGAGGTCATATTCTCTCCTTCCCCCAGGGTTTGCTATTTATTTAAAATTATTTTTATATGCTGTCTCTGTGTCAACAATCAGCCTGAAGTATAAACTTAATAGTGTTTTCAACTCTTTTATAAAGGAGCCTGTCTCTTCTTTGGGTATATCCATGACTTTCTAATTTCTCCCATAAATGCATTTGCCTTTGAATGTTCTGGTCTTCAATGTCTGACTCCCAGAGGAGGAAAAAAGAGAAAAATGAAGACGGGAAGAAGTGTTGGGTCTTTAAGTCTCCTAGAAGCCACTTCATTCAGAGGAGAAAAGGTTTGCAACAGGTATGGATAAATTCTACTGTGCTAAGTGCTGAAATTGACCAAAATTTATTATCTAACTCTTCCCCTGAAGCTTCAAACCTTCAACAGACTCCAGAGTACCAAACATTTATGTAAGACAGATTTTGCAAATGAAATTGTTGCTTAGGTCATGAGACCAATCCCCAGTGCTTTCGATTAAGCGATCTTTCCAGAATTCTCTGTTCTACAGATACATTTTAACAGACACCTAGCTATATTTCTCTTTAGGTCAAAACACAAATTCCTTAAGGCATTTCTTAGATACACAATTTGATATCTACGCTTCATTCTGATCCTATGACCTGTTTTTCTTTCCTCTCAGGCATCTAAGCACTCCCAAGTAAATAAATCTGGTAGTATAAAACATGCATTCTTCTTCCTAATTTTTTACAAAACAGCTTTGCCTACACTGTACCTCCTTCCCTCCCTATTTTTGTGTTAAATTCTTCATTCACATTCTAGCTTTGCTTTTCAAGCAATCCTCCAAAATTACCTGTAGTACTTCTCATCAAGCTCTGCACTGAATTCAGCAGATGGACAGAATACCCATTATTGGCTAGGCATATATTTGATAGTGGGATGTAGGTCAAAAAAAAAAAAAAAGGTAGGATCTTTGTTCTTGAGCTACTAAATAGGCAATGTTCTCTCAGGGACAATGTCTGTTGATATACTTTTTTTTCCATTGAGATAAATACAGCAGTGTGGATACTACTATGACAGAGACAAAGAAAGTATTCTTCGGTATCATCCTGTTCTTAGCAAATCCAGTGCCAGTGCACAGGGAAGCCCTCATGGGAGCAGAGAAGGCATAAAGTCCATTTGGAAAACTCCAAGTTGTTAGAAGGGCTGAATAAAAAGGTATGAGGACAATGGTAAGAAAAAGCTAAATTAAGAGAGAACTTGTTTGCCAAGTTAAAGAATTTGGCCTCTTTAGGGCAGGGATATGACTGGATAAGATTCTGAGCAGCAGTTAAAGGTAAAAGAAAGTATGGAAACCACTTAGGAAGTTACTGAAGTAATCTAGAAATGCTATCCTTAAACAGTACAGTTGGTTGTGGCAGGGAGTCAGAAAGATGGACACAAACATGGGAGAGAACAAAGATGAAAATGATTTATAGTCAGTAAATGGTCAGTGATAAAATGACTAATATAGTGTTGGGGCAAAGTCAAGACTGCGAAAAGTCTGAGAGAGTGACTTTTAAGCCAATTCTAAAATTCCAACTTTAGAGTATATTAAAAATTGGATTTCCAAGCCCACTCCCTGATATTTTGATTTTGTTATTTAGGAGTTTCTGTGACACATATCACACTTAATCTGCAGTTAAGGGACAGAGAATGCTCTAGAACAAGGCACAATTAATGCCAAGAGCTCACACAGCGTGAGTTTATATAACAACCCATCTCCCTCCCTCATCCCCACACTTTCCCAAGGTAAACCTAGAAACACAAACTGAACAAGTCTGATCCTTGGAAAGCTACTCACGTAGAGTGGCAGATCTTTGTGGGGGAAAGTAATTACCTGAGTACTTTCATGTGCGGTTTGAGGATCATGTACATCAGAATCACCTTCAAGGCTTGCTAGAATGTCATTCCTGGGCTGAACTCCAATATACACTCATTAAGTGGGATTCTTCATTTTGAACAAGCTTTCAGATGATTCTTAAGAATACCAAAATTTAAGAACTTCTCTTCTTAGCAGATGAAACAAGTTGACATTGCTAAACTATGTTCCCAACCTCACCTCTGCTACTGGGAACACAACTCTTAATAAGGTGATATACTTTACCTTAGAAAGTTATTATTGTAATTGAAACAGCACTAGTTAGTACAGATAAGAAATAATAATAGCTGGGTGTACTGGTGATTGCATGTAATTGCAGCTTCTAGGCAGGCTATGGCAGGAGAATCTCAAGTTCAAGGCCGGCCTGGGTAACTTAGTGAGACCCTGTATCAACATAAAAAATAAAAAGGGTTGGGGTGTGTGTGTAGCTTAGTGGTAGAGTGCCCCTGTGTTCATTTCTCAGCACTTTAAAAAAAAAAAAAAAGGAAATAAATAGCTGGCAAGTGTTCCATACAGTTCTAAGTATTTGTCAGCTATTACCAAACTATACTTGTCATTGATTACCCTTAAAAATCAATTTTCTCAGTTAATTATATAATTTCCTCACAATTATCTTGATGGATAAAGTATTATTTTTACTTTACACACAAAGAAATCAAGACAGGTTAAATAATCTGCCTAAACTACATGTCTACCAATTATTATTCAAGACAATATCCATGACTCCAAATTCCATATTCTGCCCCACTATTCCACACAGCTTTTTCTCTAGAGACAAAACTTCTAGCTGATTTTTAGTTTCACTATTGAGAGCATCAGTTCTTTGGCAAGATGTATACTGAGTCCCAAATAAGTGACTTACAGAAATCTTTGAAACATACAGTGTTTACAAAAGACTAGACTGCCAGTATGCTTGAGGAATGTATCAAATATCTAAGTCCCCAGAATAACCTCAGAATTGACAGGAAAAGCTATGCTAAGGCATAAATCAGTAATCCAGAAGAGCTATTATTTAAGATATTATTTAAGAAGCTTTTCTAACATTTTATCAAAGAACATTAGCTCCAAATGTAATTTTCCCCAGACTTTTCAATTTGTTTTATAAAATACCTTAATTCAGACACTGGCATAGCACTATGTAGAAAACATCTATTATCTCTACTGACTTCCTCATGATCAGAAAAAATACAATTTATCCCTATTCCTAGAATTTAGTCCGAAGTACACTGATGACTGGAAAACTACCCCTTCTTCATTCTTTTCTATTTCTTAATCCTGTATCAAGATCAAATGTCAGACCAAAACTTAATTAGTTAGGGAATCTAAAATTAGGGCACACACTAGAAAATGTGAATAATTTCTAGTGTGCTTATTCTTATTCTTTGTTTCTGCTTCCACTGTTCACATGCCCTTATCACATACAGAAGACAGTACATCTTTTCTTTTCTTTTTTTTTTTTTTTGCGATGCTGGGGATTGAACTCAGGGCCTTTTGCTTGCAAGGCAGGCACTCACAACTGAGCTATATCCCCAGCCCACGACAGTACATCTTAACAGGTGATATTTGGAGAAGGACAAGGAAGAGAATTTCTGATACATTATTTCCCAACAAGGGACATCAAAACTATATGTATTGGGGCTGAAGTTGTGGCTCAGTGGTAGAGCACTTGCCTTGCCTGTGTGAGACTCTGGGTTCGATTCTCAGCACCACATAAAGAAATAAAGGCATTGTCTCCGTTTATAACTAAACATACAAAAAAACAAACAAACAAAAACTATACATATGTGTGTGTGTATCTATCTTCTCAAGGGGTCTTCTGCTATCCTTATCACTTAAATACTTAAATCCCTGCCTGATTTGATGTTTCTGGTCAGTGTTTTTTTGCCTACACAAGTCTTAATGATTTCACATGAATAGACATAGCTTTACTTTGGTCAGGTGGATTAGGGAAGAGCTCTTTACACAGTTTACTATAAAACAGGTCTTTTGGGTTTTATCATAAAAATAATAGCAAGCTAAATAATTTGCACAAAAAAGACTGCTACCATAAATGTATAAACCACATGATCTAATCCTTTATAAAAATTCTCCCTGCTGTTTTTACAACATTCCTGTGGCTAGGAGTAGGCATAATTATCCTCATTTTGCAGATGAGAAACCTGAGGCTCAGAGAATTAAGAGATTTGCTTGAGGTCACAAAAGTAATCAGGAGCAGCACAGGTAGCACCCATAAAAAGAAGCTTTTTAGTTTAGGGTATGCTATTAGGTTACAAGTAGAAAGTGTTTCCTCTATAGCCTTCAAGGTCTTCTAAATGTTAAAAAAACAAAAACTAACAAACAAAACCCCCCATACAATTTCGCAGAGTATACATTTCAATTGTATAATGTTCTGACTTATTCTAACACTGGTATATTAACTGCTTTATAGTACACAATACATTATTTGCTTAAAGAGCACAATGCAAAGTTCCAAAGTTAGAAAACTTCATTTAGAAAGAAACCATTACCTTTGTTAAGCAGTGTTCGAAGAGAGGAGGATTTAGTTTTCTATCATTACCTAACTAAACAATGAAGGGCACCTAATTGTTGAGCAATACAAGCCACCCTATGTACAATTCAACTGGAATGCAAAAAGCCTTATTCAAGCAGCAATGGTGTACTGTCACAAGGCAACACACATGTTTTTATAACCACTCATTAGAAGTTAGTCACAATTTGAGATCTTGTCCAACCAGTATGGTATGCCCTAAGTTAGTGATCTTAAAAGTGACAAACTACTGATTACTGTTTAACATGTACTAAATGAAAAAAAAAAAAAAAGAATATTTCTTTCCTCCTAATACCATATTTAGCAATTTGTGGATTTAACTCTTTCAAGCTTACTAATTGGTAATATCCACAAACCAAATAATTTCATCTTTTAAAATAAATCCACATTTTAAGGCATTTACTTGGGGCAGAGGTAGGAAGACAATTACCGTCTTAAGCTAGTAAACTTGTTTGAAGAACATTGCCCTGCTCTGGTCATATTAACACATCATAAAAATAATCTATATATACTGATAATAGATTTAGGAGTCAAGTCACATGAGGAAAAATTTAGGTTTGTACCATGATTCATTTAGTTTAAAGCTCTGTTTTCACATAGGATTTACCTAACCTTCAGTTGAGATCATTTTCTTATTGTTAAAAGATTTTTTGATGACAAGAATATAAAATTAAAATATACTAAGTGAAGAATGCAAATCATCTTTAACAAAATAAAGTCCAACCTTGTATTTCTATAGTTTTTCTAAGATCTGAATTTGTCATATAATCCTCCTCTGTGTTTTCTCAAATCATCCCTGTATGGAGGGAAGAAGTGGTAATGTAGTTGTTGTTATTCTAACTTACAGACAGTTGATGTAACTCACTCAAGGTTACATAAAGAGTGACTCAGTAGCCACACTAGGAGTTGGGGGAGTCTACTCCTGGTGTTGCTCTAACTCCAAGTTTAGGGCTTCTTTCAACTTACCAAACTATAAATATATCATAGATTAGAATTAAGCACAGCATGTATCATGACCATCTCTCTGCTGCCTACAAAAACAATTAAAAAGAGTAAGGGTAGCTGGTATGTACACCAGGCATTTCAAAGATTCGGAAGATTTATGATGCATAGTTCCTTCCTCATGTTACTTAAAATCCAGTTGGACAGGCTAAAGTTGGGCATGAAATAAATCTGAAGAGTAAGCATTATTCTTAGAGTTTAAATGGTATTTAAAGTAAGAGATTAACTGGTTGGCTTAAACTGGGCTTTCAGAAGAATATGGACTGAATGGGAGTCACTATAAACCCAGGATAATTGGCAGACTCTATATTCAAAAATTTTTATCAAATTTCATTCAACCCCAATCCAATGTGAATAATATATTTCGATTACTTATGACAAATTTATAACGTATGACAGATAGAAGAAGCATTTTATACTTTCAGTGACCATTGTTAATCTTAAATAGAGTTTATGTCCTCAAAAGATTGAGATCAAAGTCTACCGTGACACACTGACAATTTACAACAACAGCAACTCCTCTTCCTTCAAACCTTCCTTGTACCTCTATAGTCAGGCATTAAAACTAGAAATAGCTTCAACCGCAAGCAGAAGCAGGAAACATAATGTGGATAATTCTCTCAGGCCACTGTTTTTCAGCCTTTCCTGACATGCATGTGACTTGATAAAGGGATAGAGAATGGGTTGATTCAACCAGAAAAGAGAAATCCCATATTTTAAATGCTAGGGTATCTGAACAACATTGTATTTCAAATTTTTAATTGAAATTAAATTGAATTTAATTGAAAACTCATTTCAAACCCTTAATTCAGCTATTTTTAATAGAAAACTTGTATTATAAGATGCTTTTAGTAAAATTACTAGTTTCCACACTGTTGCTTCTATACAGTGATCTTATGGCCCCTGCTAGACTTTCAACACCATGAAAGCTAGAATCAGTTCTTATTTTCATCTCCACAATGCCTAGCACAGATATCAAGCAACAAGATTCTACAGATTTTAGAATCGAGATGGCAACACTGATTTTTCTTCTTTGTGGCATCTCTACCACCCCGAACCAGACAAAATCTTGAGCCTGTATTTATTTTAATTTCTAGGCTTGGTTGAAATCTGGAGCTATGGGTCTAGATATTATACTTCTAAAAGATTTACCTCTTCTATTTTATGATTCAATTTAACAACAGCATTACATTTCACTGCCATATTATCAATCTTTATTTAAAGTTAATTCAGTCTTAGTAGGTTCATTGTTCACCACTATTTCTTCTTCCATGTCTTTTTTTTCTTTTTTGTACTAGGGATTGAACTCAGGGGCACTCTGCCATTGAGCTACATTCCCAGCATTGCCAGTCCTTTTAATTTTTTATTTTGAGACAGGGCCTCCCTAAGTTGCCCAGACTTGCCTTGAACTTGCAATCCTCCTGCCTCAGCCTCCTGAATCACTGGGATTATAGGCATGTGCCACTGTACACAGGTACCACATGTCTTCTTATAGTCTGGAGAACATTCCTAAGCATACTCTGAGACAGGGACACTCTACCACTAAGTTACATCCCCAGTTCTTTTTAATTTTTGAGACAGGGCCTCACTAAATTGCTGAGGCTGGTCTTAAACTTGTGATCCTCCTGTATTAGCTTCCTGAGTCACTGGGATTACAGGAGTGTGTCACCCACTATGCCTGGCTAGTACACTTTTTTTTTGACAAAATTTAGTCCAAATGGTTTTTAAGTTCTGAAAAAATACAGCCTTAGTTCTATAATGAATTCTAAGTTAAAATACTACCATTATAGCACTTTGTAGACCTTGCCCTATTTTTAAAAAGTAGCAAATGAGAAATCTAATGCTCATAGTGTTATGGCTGCCTTATGGGTAACCTCTATTTTTTTTTTTTCCTGGAAGCTGGTAGGAATTTCTATCATTAGAGTTCAAAAACATCACAATGTCATGTCTAGGTAATATCTTTTTTCTACAATATTTCTGTAAAGCACTTAACAGAGCCTTTCTATCTGAGGGTCTAAGATTTTCTTCAACTTTGGAAAAATGATATTTTCCTTTACTTTTAACCACTTCTTCCTCACCTTCCTTGATTTGTACCAGTCTGTTACTACCTACTTGATATCTTAAATTTCCTTAAATTTTATTATGAAGACAGGACAGTTTATTCTTATTTTATCTGCATAACACACACATGTATTGTAAAGGATCACTACATTCAGATATAGAAACAACTTGCTCATTTCCTATTAAAAAAATGATTTTAGTAAGAAGTTACACCAACTAAGTTTTAAAATAGTCCCCTCAGGGACCAGGCATGGTGGTGCACGCCTGTAATCCAAGCGACTTGGGAGGCTGAGTCAGGAGGATCGAGAGTTCAAAGCCAGCCTCAGCAACTTAGCGAGGCCCTAAGCAACTCAGTGAGACCCTGTCTCTAAATAAAATACAAAATAGGGCTGGGGATGTGGCTCAGTGGTGGAGTGCCCCTGGGTTCAATCCCTGGTTCAAAAAAAAAAAAATAGTCCCTCAGATATGTGTTCAGTTTTCCAGAATTCTCCTCCCATTTCTCCCCAAGCCATATAGTACACAAGAGAGTGAGGCCACTGTCCCCTCTAACTTCAATAAGTATAAATTCAAACATTATATATGTAAAAGTAACCATAATACACACACTTTTTTTTTGGCACTGTGGACTGAACCCAGGGGTGCTTAACCACTGAGCCACAGCCCTAGCCTTTTTCATATTTTATTTAGAGACAGTGTCTCACTGAGTTGCTTAGGACCTTGCTAAATTGCTGAGGCTGGCTTTGAACTTGTGATCCCCCTGCCTCAGTCTCACGAGCCCCTGGGATTACAGGCATGTGCCACTGCCTCTGGCCATGATATTCTTTTATAGGATAACAGATGACAATTTACCCCACATGACCATTCTAACTCTATTGAAGACCACATCTAGCACTATTATGTCACTGAAGCTTACAAGAAACATGACATCATATTACATAGTGTCTTGTGATAAAGGCTAATGATGGTGTACTGAACATTCAACATCCACAAGTATATAGCATGATAGCAAATATATTATTCAAATTGATGACTTCAGTGACATGAGTCATTTCAAAACAAGTCAGACACCTGGTAGGAAAGAGCTGAGCATTTAATAGTATATAATTCTTCACAGAACAACAAAGTATGTAAAATAATCTCCAGGCTCAGATTAATATTTCATATCTATGATGTTGTGACTGTCCTAACAATATCAAATGACCTTCAAAACTGAGTTTGAGTAATGCAAAGTTAATTCTGCTAAAGGATCATCACTTGAAAATTGTTACACATACATAGATCCATCATCTATAAGAAGAAATACTTCCTTGTTAATGACTCTGCCAAAACAAAAACAAAGAGAAAAGCGATCAACTTAGCTGCCAAAGAACAATTTGAACAATTACATTAAATTTACAATGTAAATCCAACTGTTCCAACTAGAAATAAACCTGACATCAAAAAATGTCTTCCATTAAGTTCTAAAAATGTCATTCAACTTCATGAATAAGCAGATAAAAGAGAATTAGGAGGGCAATTGAGATAATCAGCTCCAAAGTTATAAGAAAGTCCAAGTTTACACCTGATATTTTTAGAAAACCCAAATCCTACAGGGACCAAATTAATCACTGTTGAAAAAATAAAATCACACTGATTTCTTTCAGTCCAAAGGAGAATTATATGAGATTGTACTGTATGTACAAACTGTGAAGATGATCCATCAGGATGCTTTTTCCACATCCACTAACATTATTTCTGAAAAGAAGTTGGCCTCCCAGGTACTTGTATGTCCCTTTCCTTTGTTCCCCAAAAGCTATGACTTAAAAAGTTCATTTTAAAATACTTTATATTTTTTCAAGAGAATGGTTATATTTGAGAAAGAGAGATGATATTGACCAAGAGAAGGTGATGACCTCTTCTGGATCTAGGTGGTAGTTATATGACTGTGTTCATTTGTGAGAATTTATTGGACTGTATTACAATTTACATAATTCTCTATATCTTTTTAAGTTGTATTTCAATAAAAAGTTTATTAAGTGAAAATGCTTCATATTTACCTTTTTCCACTTGTAAAATTAACTACTAAAATGAAATTCCTGAATGAAGAATTCATATCATACTCATCTTTGTCAGTATTTGGTACACAATGGTGGCCTAATAAAGAAAGGTGAATTAACACAGATCAATAATTGATTATACCATGTCAATAAGAACTACTCAATTTCCATACTTTCATGCCACCTCATAGGATTGTTACTGCAGGGTACATATTATACACTATGAGTAGTTCGGAAATGTTTTGAGTCCCTGTCTTTAGAAGACAGTATGTATATGAGAAATAGAAGCCAAGACAAGAACACTAATAACTAAGATGACATGCATCCTATGTATGGTAAGGCCAGCAAATGTCACAGGGAAGTAGGGATACATTCCAGTCAAGATCAACCAGGAAAGGCATTACTGAGGCAGTAGCATGTGAACATGATGAACATCTTAGCAAGATAAAGGAATGAATCAACATTTACTAAATGTTCAATACAGTATGTCAGGTGCCATATGGGCAGTTAAAACCCATTAAGATTCTGAGAAGTTAAGAAATTTGTCCAAGATTACACAGCCAGTAAATAGCAGAGAAATTGACCTATATCTTTTGACTCCAAGATCAGTATCTTTCTGCCAAACCAAGTTGCCTTTAACAGATTTGAGAACTTGGTACTTTGGGCCAAAACATAAAAAAAAAAACTCATATCTGAAATCTTCCAGAACAGGATTTTTTTCTCTACCTGATGTAAATACTTGAAAATGTCTTTATTTTTCACAGTAAACTGACCAAAGTCAAAACAAAAGCAACAATGTATCTACTTACAAGAATGATGGCCTAAATTGACAGTATTCAAATTTTCACTCATAACCTAATATGAATTCACCTAATTACCCTTTTTGGTAAAGAGGTCTTAACTACTAAAATTGCCCTACAGAGTCAATTACATAGCGAGCTTCCTTCTTATGCTTCTGTCCCATTATGTAATATATTCATTTTGCCAAAAGGCATAAGTGTCCATTTGTAATATTGTTGGAATAATCACTGGGGAGAATAAACTTCACAGACTCTTAGCCTATTCTTGCCTTCCTTTTTTCCTTGAAGAAACCTTTAGTTACTCAATGGAACATTTCTGAGGTACCTCCAATGTGTCAAGAACTCTTCCCTCAAACATCAATGAAGAAAAGCCCTGCTTCAAGATTGTCCAGTATAATAATTTTACTTGATCCTTTTTCATTTCACTTTGTTTTCAGATTAAACTAAACTCATTCAATTTCTTGATCAACAATCTATAAACTCACATGCACCCAGTGGTTAACTCATCCTTGATCCCACATCTCCAAGCTCTACTCTCTCTCTGAGGAAAATAATTTATCAGTTATTCCCTTCCTCCTCTATTATTTCTGAATTATAATGGTACTTCTCCTGTCAAAGTATTTAACACAGTTACATTTATTTAATTTATTCAGTCACCACCTACTTGCTGAATACCTTGTACGTAACCAACCCCTAGGTATTGAGGATAAACAAGAAATCCTTGCCTTCATTTATAATATTTGAAGGTGAGATATAAATAAACAATATAATGTCAGAAAGTAATAAGGCTACGAAAATTCAAATAATACCACAGTTCAGTTTTGCTGATGAACTGAAACAAGGAATGTGAGAAAGGTCAAAAGTCTAGGATGATACTTTTATTTTTGGTTTAAGGAACTGGGTAAATGGTGAGGTGATTTACAGAGTTAGAGAACATGGAGGAGAAAAAGGTTTGAGAGAGAGAGAAAAAAAAAAAAAAGAGCTCTTTCTTTGTCATCTTATGCCGGAGATCCCTTTTAGAAATCCAAGAAAAGAGGTCAAGTAGGTAGCCAAACATACAACTCTGCAGCTCCTGAAGTTTGAAATCTGGGAGTTACAAGTACAAAGATGGTATGGTAAGTCATGGACGGAATTACTATTGATGAATCTACTCTTTGACACATTTTTTCTCACCTGAAATGAATGATTTTTGTTGTGTTTAGTTTGGGTTACTATAGATGGAATCCAGGGCCTCTCACACATGCTAAGCAAGCACTCTAAACGCTGAGCCTAAAAGGACTGAGTATTTTTAACCAAAAATCTTATATCACAGAGATCAATGACCTCATGAGTGATTTCAGTGAGATGATGGGTAGAAAAACAATAGGAACAGGGGGCTGGGGATGTAGCTCAGTTGGTAGAGTGCTTGCCTTGCATACACAAGGCCCTGGGTTCAATCCCCAGCCCCGCAGAAAAAAAACAAAAAGAAAAACAATAGGAACAGAGATTTAAAAAAATGGGGCAGGCAGTAAAGAAGTGGAAAATCAGGAACTTTTCTATAAAGGGAAGAAAAAATAGGGTGGTAGCTAGAAAAAACAGATTCTAAGGAGAATTTCTAAAGAAATTGTAAAAACCTGTTAAAGATGGAAAGACTGTTTATGTAAGAGTACAAGACAACTAAGGTACTTGCACCTTTAAGTTTTTAGACAGGCAAGAGAGAATGAACTCGAGGATACAAGAGAAGTGGCTGGTCTTAGGGAGGGATTGGCATTTCATCTATTGTAATAGGAAGGCAGAATATATGGGTACAAATGTAGGTAGTTTGGTAGGTGTGGTGGTAGATAATAAAAAGCTAGATCTAAGTAGGGTTAGAATTCTGTCAAGCATAGTTATATTGATGAAACCAGACTCTGAGTTAGAAATAAGAACATGAATGAAGTACCTTGGAAAGTAGAAATATAAATGGACAGGAGCACCTAATAGAGTTTAAATATTTATACATGCACACACATACATGTATACCAATTTATATGTGAGGGATAAGCAAACCAGATCAGTAGATGGTGATACCTCTGTGTTGTTAAGTTTTGAAGTATAACAGTTACCAGCAGCGATGAGGTTAGAGTTTGCCCGTGGGAGTAGACTTCTGAGGTGGGAGGATGTCTAACAGCTGAGAGGTCAGATGTTGGATGGATTATTCAGGTGTATGTAGCAATTATTAAGTATGATGACAGGAAATGTGAAAAGGCAGTGAGCCAGCCACTAATGAGAATGTGTAATAAGAAGGTTAGTATAGGGCTGGAGGGGATACTAGTCTGATGGTATGTATTTCAGAAAAGTTTTTGAGAAGAAATGAACTAAGGCATCAAATGGGAGAGAGCTCTACCTGGGTGGAGGTAAAGATGTGAGCAGAAAAATATCATGTAAAAGAGGTCTATAGGGAAACAGTGCCCCCAGAAGAATCAGGTATGGCAAAACAGTGACAAATGTTAAGCATTATGTCTTTATTTAATGACAATAAACTATAAATTCATAAAGGCAAAATGAAACTGTAAGGTGGGGCACTATAAGGTTGGAAGATTGCATTAGATTGGCAGATGTACAATCCAAATGTGGTGAGATTTCCCAGTAATAATGGCTGACTAGGAAATCTTAGACACTAAAAAATCAGCCAAATGAGGCATAGTGGTGCATACCTGTTATTACAGCCACTTGGGAAGCTAAGATAGGAGGATCAGCCTGGGCAACTTAGCAGGACCCCCTGTCTTGCTAAAAAAAAAAAAAGTGCTGAGGGTGTATGTAGCTCAGTGGTAAAGTGCCCCTGGGCCCAATCTCCAGTACTGGGGGAATAGCCAAAGAAATAAACACCCTATGTAAGCTTTGTAAGACTAGCTTAGGATCTTTCCAACAAATTCCCTTTCTGCTTAAGTTAGAAGCTAACGGATCTTAATGATACAAACCTTTATGAACAGTGCCTTGCACACATCAGACGAGTTCAGAGAAACAATATTTATTTCATTCAATACATTTAAATGCTATTTGGCCCAGAGTGATAAGGAAAAGCCGAGAAAGAAACCTTAAGCATGTTAGTTATTCCTTCATTCCTTTCTCATTTCTTCGTTTCACAAAAGCCATTGGTTAAAAAGAGAGAGAGAGAGAGAGAGAGAGAGAGAGAGACAGACAGACAGAGAGACAGAGAGAAAGAGAGAGCGCTAACCACCATTGAGGATGAAGTAAGCCAGCAGCAGGGATGTTCTGAGGACAAGCAGGATTCTCACCACACCTGCCTGCGACCTCACCATAACACTTGTGGCAGGTGTGGAAAGAGCCCTATGGCTAAAAATAACAAATGTCAGACTGTAACTGTAAGTCCGGTTCTTTGTTCAATTGTACCACTCTCTGTACAGTGTTTTCTGAAGAAAAAAGGTCCATTTTCATAAAATTATGAGTTCCCCTTTCTCAAGTGAACTAATACACCTAGATTAAGAATCAAAACTTTTTTGTTTCTAATAATGTAGTATTTAACTTTATGTAGAAATAAATATTGACAATTATAAAACGTCATAATTAGTGAACATAGTACCATTACATAACCCAACAGATCTAATCAAGACAAATTAATTTCACTTGCCATTCATTATATATAAAAGGAAACATGATTCTAAAATGTATGATTAATGCAGAAACACAATTATATTGCAGCAGGTGTCAACATTAAGAAATGTGCAGAATTGTTTTACATGCTTCAAGTGCAAGCAAGTTGGGAATAAAAGTATATGGAAGGGGTTGGAGTTGTGGTTCAGTGGTAGCGCATTTGCCTGGCGTGCGTGAGGCACTGGGTTCGATTCTCAGCACCACATGTAAATAAATAAAGGTCCATTGACAACTATAAAAATATTAAAAAAAAAAAAAAGATTCAGGGATGACCACACCTTTAAAAAAAAAAAAGTATATGGAAATCTCCAGGAATCATTTTGTGTGAAAGGGAAGGAAATAAAAGATAAATAATAGTATAGAATGTAATATTTAAAATAATGAAAAAAAAAACCCACAAGGGAAAAGCAAACAGTTCTATGAGCACTGTGACTTTTATTATTTTTTATTTATTTTGTATATCACAATGTCTTGCATGCCATAAATTAAGTCAGTTTGTCAGCTGAAAAGGTACATTGAATCTAAAAACAAATCATTGGAGCAGGAGATACATTTAACATAATCTAATAGCAAAAGAGAGGGATCTCTATATCACTAGAATGATCACTAGATTACCTGAGATAGTCATCTCAAAACTAATGTGGATTCTTGGGCTGGGGATATATAGCTCAGTTGGTAGAGTGCTTGCCTTGCAAGCACTAAGGCCCTGGGTTCAATCCCCAGCACCAAAAAAAAACTAATGTGGATTCTACATCTGCCCAACTGCTTTGCTCAATGGCAACCCACTGGTTTAACTCCCTAATTGCTGACACCCATTGGTTGAGAAGTAACACTTATTCCCAGGACTAGAACTTTATCACTCACACTAAAATTACTCACACCAAGGATTACTTGAATCAGTCTGGGAAGTTCCCTATAGCTTAACATTCCTGGGCTGGTGGAGATAGGACAAAGATTCTGTTAACATTCAATTCCAAAGTACCTGGATTAAAAAGAACCTTCCCAACCATACAGAGGTTTTTATACAGCAAAGTTTTATTCATTTTATTTATTTTTTAATTGGTACTGGAGATTTAACCCAGGGTTGCTTTACTACTCTGCTACAACCCCAGCCCCCTTTGAGAAAGGGTCTCGCTAAATTGCTTAGGGCCTGGATGAGTTGCTGAGGCTGGCCTTCAACTTGCAATCCACCTGGCTCAGCCTCCCAAGCTGCTGTGATTACAGGCATGTATTCATTCATTTTACAGTGTCAGGTACCATAGCCAACTAAATTAGGATTAAAACTATCTCCTGGAGTGAGACTAAAAAAAAAAAAGTGAGACTAAAAAAAAAAAATCAGAATACAAACTCAGTAACTTAATGCACAAAATCAACTCTGTAATTATTATCTGTACTTTTACAAAGAGACAAACTCAAGTATCATGATTAGTTTGTAGATGAAAGTTTGTGAATAGGAAAAGCTGAAAGATAATTAGTAGAATTATTGTTACTTGTGATTCCCTAAGATATTCAATACCTGTTAAGACTGTTAACCTGTTTTTGTTATATTCCTGAAGAATAAAAGTTTTCTTTTTCAAAAGGACTGATTTAGTAGTGTTCCTGCAAATTTCCTGAAACAAAAATCAAACAGAACAGAACTTTACTACATCTGAATGGCAATCAGTTCTTTTGCTGAAATACCTATTTTTTGGTATGAAGGATTGAACCAGGGACACTTTACCATTGAGCCACATCTTTTATCTATCTATCTATCTATCTATCTATTTTTATTTTGAGACAGGATGTTGCTAAGTACCTAAGGATCTAATTTGCTGAGGCTGGCCTCCAGCTTGGGATCCTCCTGCATCAGTCTTCTGAATTGCTAGAATTACAGGCATGGACTACCATGGCCAACTAATACCTATTTTTATTTGAGGTAAAATTTACATGAGTGGCATTTGTGGACCTGAAAGGTACTATTCAGTCAGGTGTGATAAATGTATTCACTCTTGTGATCTTCACCCATCCACTACCCCAGAACATTTCCAAATACCTTTTCTAGTCAATCCCCCTTCCATGCAAAGCAACCACAGTTCCAATTTCCATACATGGAATCACACAGAATGTTCTTTTGTATCTTTCCCTCCACATAATGTTTTTTGATATTCATTCACAGTTTGATATTCATTCACAGTATGTATCAGTAGTTCATTTTTTTAAATAGCAGAGTACAGGAGGCTGAGGCAGGAGGCCAGTCTGGACAATTTAGTGAGAGTCTATCTCAAAATAAAAAACAAAAAATAAAAAGGGCTAGGGGTGTAGCTCAGTTGTAATGCATCCCTGAGTTCAATCCCCAGTACCACCAAAAAAAAAAAAAAAAAAAAAGAAAATATTGTAGTAATTCCAAGGTATGCATCTGCTATAATCTGCTTACATACCTCCTGATAATGAATATTTGGGGGTTTTCCCCATTTTGACTACTACAAATAAAGGAACTCATAAACATAAACTCCTGTTCTGCTGCATAAATGTAACAGGATTGCCTTAAACTTAACACAGCTTTTTGCCTGAAGCAAACCAGAAGATGAGGGATTAGACTGAATTAGCATCTGCTTTTATGTTAAGTGAGCAGAAGGAGTCTTGGCTATAAAGGGTGGCTTATTAGGTGAGACCCACTTCAACCTGCCCATATCTGTGACATGACACTCCAGTAACCACATTTGATGTGGAGACTCTTTCCCTAGAACATTTCAAATAGGCAGTGTTCTGTCCATTTTCTGTTTCCATAACAAAATAACCCAGTCTGGGTACTTTATAAAGAAAAGAGGTCTATTTAGCTCAGTTTTGGAGATTCAAAGTCCAAGATCTGGTGGCACCATCTATTCCACCTCTGGTGACAGTTCCCTTTGCTTCATTAAAACAGAGCAGAGGGGCAAAGAGGGAAACAGCCACATGCACAGATGGCCAAGCACATAGGGTAGCCTAACTCTGAAACAACTCAACAAAACAACTCCACAAAACCAACATCAATCCCTTCTGAAATCAACACCTCCCTAGTGACCTAATCACCTTCCACAAAGTTCCACCACCTCTCAACACTACCACATTGAGGACCAAGTGTTCAGCACATGAACCTCTGGAGAAAAAATCATATTCAAACCGTAACAGACAGAGCAGCAATAAAGTTTACACATGTCTGTCCTGACCCTAGTTACATGGCCTCTATTGCACACAAAAGTACAGTAAAAGACATGCATACATGCTTATATAATCGAGGGCTTTTCAATTCCTTGCCCCTTGAAGTCTCCTAACACGGACTCCACCTCATCAATGGATAGCTACATGATTATTTATGTAACTTTGGGTGTATCACTCACTCCCCTAAACTCTAATTTCCCAGTATGTAAAATGGGGTAATTATGGCATCTACCCTAGGGTTATTTTGAAGATTAGATCTTGTGTATCCAGTTAGCTTAGTGCATACCACCCTGAAGTACATTAATATTGGCTATTATTAATATATTTCCAAAGCTAGAGTATAGTCAGACTTTCGTTTCCTATCTTCATAGCAAGGTGAAGATCAGTTTCCAAAATGAGTGTGTTCCACAATAAATTAATTCAACAAGTATTCTGTAAACTAGAGTTCATAGCCAAGCAAGTTTTGGCTTAATAATTTTTTTTT
>JAJEJO010001189.1:667384-747669 GCA_020662805.1 Glaucomys volans
AGTCAAAAAAAATGCTAACTATACATATAAAACAAACAGCAGCCTCCAGAGAATGATATATGCTCTTCCCATTTCATTCAGCTAAATATTATTTATCTTTCCAAACTCAGCAGAACCTCCCTTAACACTCCAAATTTAATTCTGCCAGATATTCTTAGGCTCCCTAGACTTTTCTTTCACAATTAATACTGTTATTGGTATTAGCACACAAAGATTGACTAATGTCTGTAACTTGTCCCACCAAAATAGCCTATAGAGGCTTCAATTAATGTAGTGACTGTATATTTTATTTAACCCTATACTGTCAGCATCTAGTACAGTGTGGTTGGTACCAGATACTAGATGTGGAATAAATGCATGAATAAAAAAATTTCACTGCAGCCTTTTAAAAGGCAGAGTGAAAAATTGAACTCAAACGTATATTAACAGAAAAATAGCTAAGTAAATTACTGTTTATATTATATAGTATTATTCATCCATTAAAAACAAGGAACAATATGTTCTGATACCCCCACTTTACTAAATGAGAAAGAAAGTGTATTTTATAATACACACACACAATTTGTACATAGGTGTCTAGAAACATTTACAACAAACTTAACTGTGATTAAACCTCAACAGGATTAGGACTAGGAACAGCAATTTTTCACTTTCATGTTTTATATTCTTCTCTATTGTTTCAATATTCTTCAACAAAACTGAAGTTCTTTTCTAAATAATTTTTTTAGGATTTGAGCAACTATAGATCAAAATAAATTATCATATGCTTAGTTCAGATTCATATCCCTATTTCTTAAAAAAATGTTTGCAATGATCCTCACAGTGATCCTGAGAAGAAAGTAAGACAAGAGATTGTATTAACCCAGTATTTAGATTAAAAGCTACAGGCAAATTGCCTGACATAATAAAACAAAATAAATGATAGACCAGGAACTAAAATGTGGCTCTTTTCTTAGCTCAAAATTCACTGCACATCATTCTTTCTCCAGTAGGGGAAACAAGGCTAACTTGACAGAATTGACATTTCAGTACCAAATTTAAAAATATCTCTATCTTCACCCTTCCCAATTCCTGTAAATGGTTTGAGGACATTGCTGACCAATTACCACACAGGCAGGGCCTTTTTAAAATAACTCCAGTGATAGGAGGTTACAAAATGCTAATGTCACTTTACTGTTAGATAATTTCCTCATATTAAGCTGAAACTTACCTTTCTTACTCTCACCCTTTGGTACAAGTTTGGTCATTTGAAATGCCACAATGAAGTTTCTCTCATCTTCTACAATAAATATATATATATGTGTGTGTGTGTGTGTGTGTGTTTGTGTGTATACATATGTGTATATATATATGTAAAATATACACACACATTTTTTAATGGACAGATTTATTTTATTTATTTTTTATATGGTGCTGAGGATCAAACCCCAGTTCCTCACAAGTGCTAGGTGAGCAATCTACCACTGAGCCACAACCCCAGCCCTAGAATATATTTAAGAATGGGTGCTTTGTCTAGATAAACTTCCCAATAAAACATTTATCATTATCCAACTTCTAATTTCAGTGAAGTCCTGACAAATCCCTTGGTAGAGGAGAAAAAAAAGAACTATCATTCACAACCTCTAGCAAATTTTGAGGTGGAACTAGACAGTTCTGATTAAAGTACTTTAAAGGGAATTACCACACATTAGTTACCAGTCCTAAGAGTCAGATGCTTCTAGAAAGTTAGTTTTAGACAGATTTTTGAATCTGCTATGTATATTATTTATTAGTTCCCCATTAGACAATCCTTCCTTAGTAAAATATTTCTTGCTATTTTTATTAGAATTTCCAATAACAAATAGTCTGGTGGTCCAACCCACTGACAAATGAGACTTCTTCACAATTTTAAAGAGGAAAGAGAAATCAAAATCTTTATGATAAGATTGTAGACATCTGTTTGGTACAGTGCAGCTTTTTAATCTGGCGTAACCTATTGATGATTGGCACAGTCTTGGAAAAATATTTCCAAATATTGCTTATGGTTTTCTTTCTGAAAATTTGCTCAATTTAAGTGGGAGAAAGGAGGGGTTCCGGGAGGACCTCTTACCGTACTGTCTTACACGTTACTAACATGTATCACAATTACACTTCCCCAACATGTATCACAATTTGTAATTACATATCTCTTGTCTTAATTATTGTCCATATTATGCAGAAAACTCTAAGTTCCATAAAGACAGTCAAGACTTTGGAACACTGCACAAACATGAGCACAGGGCCTTGCACATGGAAGGTGCTCATTAAATATTTGTACAGTGAATGAAGAAACAGAGGAAACAAAATAAAGTAAGACCACGGGTTACAATATACAGATGACTTTGCTTTCTCACTCAATGCTGAGCAACTAATTACTTATTGAACAACCATTACAATCATTTAGTTCAGTATTACAATAATCCTTCCAGATTTCTCACTTGAGACAAAATTAATGTTCAGAGAAATTAAATATTAAATAACTCAAGTCTCAAACCTAATAAATTTGAACTCCAGTTTATGTATCAAGTTTATCTGATGTAATGCTGACTTCCAATATGCCCTTGACTCGTCAGTTATGTACTCTCCATAGGGATAAGGGTGCAGGGAGAGAGAACCACAGTAAATTAGTAATTATATACAACCCAATTCCTCTGGCTAGGGAGGCAGTCTGAATTTTCTACCAGTTTACAGAAGTTCTACTAAAGAAGTAAAAGACTTTATAAAGACCAATGTGACCATTTTTACACAAATTGAATAATTTGCTCTTCAAAACAACCTTAGGAAAAAGAGAAATTTCCATTACGTTCGTGAGGACACTGAGGGTAACATCATTTAATCATTCACATATTCCCTACAAATATATGGGCTTCGAGTTTTCCAAGAGGAAATAGTACTTGCACAAACTTGGTGCAAATTTTGAAAGAGACACTTGAGCCATAATCCTTGCTTTCCTACTGCAAACAAGAAAGGATCCAAATGGGAGCGTTCAACGACTCAATTTCCTCACTGGCACCTTAGGCTTAACGAGGGTCCTGTCCACTCTGTGCAATTAGTTAAGCGTGTCGACCATGACATGTACTTACGAGGAGACAACATATCCAGGTCAAAGAAAGGGCGTGGGAATAACATTTTAGAAAGGGTTGCACTGCAGCCAAGACTAACTCTGGGCTGCAGTCCACACTCGCTCTCGCCAACTCCTCTGATTTCCTCACTCCCGCTCCAGTGAATCATTTCTTCCTTGAGTCAGAGTTAGTATAACAGGCAGGTTCCTACCTTGGTCTGAGCACTCTTATCGAACTTGTCATTTTTGAAGCTAAATGTATTCTGGTGCTTCTGAGGCCTGGAACGAGCCACGTTGCCCTTCTGGGAACTCATCCCCGAAACCACAACCACTTCAAATGAGGTATACCTAAAAAGTTGCAGGGAAGCCCTCAGAAGTTCCCACCAGGTGTTGACGCTTCTCTCAGTGACCCGGAAGGAACTTATCCAGCCCTTCCGCCCCCAGCCGGTGCACGTGACTCCCCGCGGTGGTAAAAGGACATCCTCTTGCCCTCCCAACTCTCGGTCCAGGAAACTCCACGAAGCTCAGCCTCGACCAGCCACCCCGCCCCCCGTCTCCCGCCCGCGTAGCCTTCTCCTCAAAGCGGGTGAACAAGTCCCGCTTTCTTCGAAATGAGAATTCTCCCATTGGCCCGAATGCGGCAGTCCATCAAGGCGGAGGGATGGGTTTCCTTTACTCCTATTGGCTTTTCATTTCCGCAATCCCCGCCTCCTGCCGAGTCCACTCAGCCTCTCCGGAAGTCCGCAGCGCTACTGACTCCACTGAGCGGCTTGTGATTGGTGCAAGTTGGGCAAGGAAGGGCTTCGTCCCTCCCCGCGCCCGCTCGGAGGCTGGAGCCCGGGTCAGCTTTGGCACCTTCCTCCAGTCAGTGACCAACTCTTGGTGTAGAGAGGACTCGGCTTGCCCTCTCCGTTCCCATCCAGTGTCCCTCCCGCTACGGGAGCCAGCCCCGCGCCTGGCGGGCTGAGGAGGAGCAAAGAAAGAAGTACTGTAGAGAAGAAAGACCTGGCTGGGACTGGGTGTTGTCTGCAGTGCCAGAAAAGGAGGCGGTGGCAGCGTCTGCGACCACGGCCGCTCGGGACGTGAGGCCCGAGAGCAGCCGGCACCGGCGGCCGCCGCTCCAGCTTCTCCAGCCGGGGCCGTTAGTCAGCAGAACGCGAGCTCGTGTGGAGGAGCAGGGCCGGCGCGAGACGAGACTCGGGGCTCTCTCAGACCCCGCGGTCCTTCGTCCCGGCTCCGGGTACTGCAGCCCCCGTCCCCCCTCCTCGTCCGGGCCCGTCCGCGGACGGAGAAGAGTCTGGTGGCCGGAGCGCGGGTCGCGCCTCGTGGAGGACAACGCGTCGCAGACGTTCTCTCGCGTCCCCTTCTCAGCATCTCGGCCGTGGCCGCCCCTGTGCAGGTGCGTGGGGCCGCGGGTGGGACGCGCTGCGGATGCGGCCGGGCTCGGGGAGGGGGCGCTAGGCCAGGAGCCGCAGCGCGGGAGGGACGGGCCGGGGCCGGCGGGGGAGGGGAGCGGGAGGTGTCTTTGTTGTTGGCGACCGGGATGCCTCTCCGCGCAGGGAAAGGCCGGGGAGCTACTCTCGATCGGGTCTGTATATTGGAGAGGACTCTGGTGTCTTGGTGGAGGGGGCACGGTGGGAGGCTCCTTGTGTTCCGCGAAGCTGCTGGAGTCTAGAGGCGAGGGAGAGATGGACGCTCTGGGAAGGTCTCGGGTCCTCCCCGGCGGAGAAGGGTCTCCTTTTACCTCTTTGCTTTTCCCCCAGTGGACCAAAAGATGGGGTCGGGTTCACATTCCTCTCCTTGGCTTTCTGAGATTCGCGGGTGCCTAGCAGCTTTCTGCTCAATGTCCTCATCTTGCCAGCCTCGATTTTAGACTGAATCTGCGCCGAGCGTGGTGATTCGTATATTCTGGCCGGGCTGTCGCAGGGTTCTTCTTTAGACGGTTGAACTTTAATCTGCTCTGCGGAAGAACTTTAGGGTATGCTCATCAGGAATCGGCTTTGAATTGAAAAATTAAGAGTTTTGGTTTGGAATTTAATTTTGCCCCGAAACAAGAAAGTTGTGTGTTAGTGTATTGTGTGGAGGACGTTCGTGTAGAGTCTTTAACCTCGGCTTCTTGTTTTTTCAAAAAAACAAAAAACGTTGATTCAATGTGAGATTTCTGCCAGCGGCAGAACAGAATTCTTTGAACACGATGCTTTAAGTCAGTGTAAGGTAGAGTTGGTAAGCAAAGGGTAAATAACGGAATGCAGAGGGGGTGACCTTTAAATTTTGGCTGTTTCGTTTCTGAAAGATACTCCTCTAATACTTTCTGTAACATATAATGATTGATTCATAAGATGATTCATTAGCTTTTTAAAGTATCCAGTAAATAGGATTTTGGATGTCTTGTGTCAGCATTTGAAACTACCAGATTTGGAGTACAAAGTTAGTATATGTAATAAAATTAATATGTTTACATTGACATGAAGATTTGCAATAAGTGGATTTGTCTCCGTGAAAAAATTGTCTCTTCATGTGTTTATCTAAGAACTTCTGATAATTACCAGGATTGCTAGTACGCTAATCTGGGACTGCCCAATTTAATGCTTGTTGGAAAATTTATTTTGGAAGAAGTGGTAGTGGCCTTTTTTTTTTTTTTGGTAGTGGCCTTTCTTAAAGAGCAGTGAGAATAGTGTGTTAAACTTATAAAAGATACAAACTCTTTGTTGTGTCTTAATTGATAAATCTTGAGATGCAGGAGGAAATGAATAGCACACACATTCACCCACATTTTGACCTCTCTTTTCTCATACTCTGGCATTAATAAGGTTAATTGGCAAGGATAGGATTAGATTTTCAGCAGGCTAGGCAGTTTTAATTTTGTCCTTTAGTGTGCAGTCCTCTACTTCACATGTGTTTTGTTTTCTTGAGTATTTTTGCCCATTTTGAAATGTGTATGAAATAACAGTTGAAAATTTTTTTTTATTTCACAGGACAGTCACTATACAGCATCATAACAAAATGTTTTTAGTAGCTTTGTAGAACCAGGCAAATGGGATCTGTTCCAAGTTCTGTTACTGAATTGTTCTACTCCAGGCAATGCTATCTCACATCCGATTCAGTTTCTCCATCTGTAATATAGAGCTAATAAAACATGCCACCTGCTCACTTTATAGAAAAGGCATTGAGAAGCATATAAGCAACAGTTTCTCTGGCTATTCGACATCTCCAACCCTTTTTGTTCTTTATTTAGAGACAGGGTCTCACTAAATTGCTCAGGGCTTCATTAAGTTGCTGACTGGCTTTGAACTTCAGATTCTCCTGCCTCAGCCTCCCAAATTGCTTTGCTGGGATTATAGGTGTGCGCTACCATGTCCGGCATCAAGATTTTTCTTTTAATTCTCAAAATTACTCCCACCTTTCCTACCCTCACATAGGTTGCACTATTTGTCTCTCAAACCCAACCTCATGAGGTGGAGAGGAAAAATGGTTTTATGGCTTTTTAAAATTTCGTTTTTTAGCAATGAAATAAGTAACACCTAAAGAAATAAGTTACTTGAATTACCTAAAGCTAAATAATTAGTGAGAAGCAGAATTGAGACTTGAATGGGTATCTTATGACCTCTAATCCTGAATGCTATGCTTTGGAGTAGTATTTTCCCAACACATACATGCCAACAGTTTCAGTTCAGGTTAAACTGAGAAATAATGTAGCAATATAAGTATTGATGACCCACAATATAATGATTCTCCATCTACTTGTCACTCAGTTGAAAAAATAAAGCTACAAGTCAAAATGAGGCAATTATCTTGTAAATCCTCTTAAATTCTATTCTCTTTGCCACAGCCACTAACTTGGAATTGAGATCAATTCTTCCTATGTATTTGTTTATACTTAACTATCTACCTTTATATTCCAGAATACTGCTCTTCTTTTGATTGTTTTAAAGCAATTTTGGCTGGGTGTAGTGGTATACACCTGTAGTTCCTGCATTCAGAAGGCAGAGGCAGGAAAATCAGTTAAGGATTTTAACCAGCTGGGATAAAACAGACCTAGTCTCAAAACAAACCTATTTAAATATAATGTTTAGCCGGGCCCGCCTGTAATCCAAGCGACTTGGGAGGCTGAGTCAGGAGGAGTTCAAGTCCTTCAAGGAGTCACGAGTTCAAAGCCAGCCTCAGCAACTTAGGGAGGCCCTAAGCAGCTCAGTGAGACCCTGTCTCTAAATAAAATACAAAATAGGGCTGGGGATGTGGCTCAGTGGCCGAGTGTCCCTGAGTTCAATCCCTGGTTCAAAAAAAGAAAAGAAAAGAAAGAAAGAAATATAATGTTTATATCTTTACGTCGCTTTTTTGTCACTAAACTTGGCAAGATTTATCTGTTTATTCAGATAGCTCTAGCTTTTATTGCTAATACAGTATGTTCTCCATTATGTGACTGTACCAGCTTTCTGTAGTTGATCATTTTAGTTGCTCCCCAGTTGTTTACTATTAAAGAAGGAGGGAATATTCTTGTGTACAGTCATATACCACATAATATTTTGGTCAACAATGGACTGCAAACACAATAGTGGCCTCATAAAACTGTGTCACCTAGTGACATCCTAGCCATATTTAAGTACATGCTGACATTCCTACAACAATGAAATCACCTAATAACACTTTTCTCAAAATAGCTTTTTGTATTTTTGACCCTACAACCCATTTTTATAGAAAATATTTTATAATTTCTTGTATGCTATCATAAAATGAAAAGCCTGATAATATTCACATTTTTAGAAAACAATGCCCTTACTGAAGTATAAACAGTATATGACAGTAAATTAATATGTATTTCAATGCAGATGTTTCATTCAGTTCAACCATGCTCAAGTCTTAACTGTATGATGCTAGACCAGTAACATAATACTCACCTAACAACCTGTTAGAAAAGTAGAATGTCAGATCCTTTACCACTGATTCAGGTGCTGTAAGTTAATAAGATTCCCTCATCATTTGCGTACACCTTAAATTAGAAGCATTCCTAGAAGAAATTGTGGGTACTTTGCCTCAATGGATAGTATCACTGTCAGTACAACAGCTACCAGTGCGGATTGTAATTGTTACATTGAATTGGACTTTCCGATACCAAAAAAAAGCAGCACTGTTGGTGAAAAATGATTTGTTAAAACTATTTTCAGTAAAGTTAAATCAAAGAAAGTGACTCTTCCTTTTTAATACAGCAGATGAATTCTTGAAATCATCACCTGTGTTAAAGTAATACAGATATATGTTGGTTGCAAGTCTTGTTTAGAAATATCTGACCTTAGGGTTCTTCTTTTTCCTCTTCTTAAACTCCTCTCTGAAAGTCTATAGAGTAGTTAAAAATCATGGGACATGGAGCAGCATTATCTTTATGCAGGAAGAGTGCCTGGCTCTTTGACTTCTAATTTCGTAGTACTCCTATTCATTATAACAACCGAAAAGCTGTCATTGAGAAAGATCACCCTGGAATATAAATCCAGTAGTAGTCTCTTAGACACAGGATTTAAGCTTCTTTCCCTTTTTTAGATAACTGCCAGTTTTCTCTCCAAAGTTTGGACAAGAGGATGTATTCCCTGCCTTACAAGTACTTCAGGCTAACTTTTTGCCATTCTCAGGAGTATGAAATGGCATGTCATTGTAGTTTTTATTTCCATCACCCAATAACTTGTGTGGTTGTTAAGACTTTCACTTATTTATTGGCCATTCATTTTCTTTTTCTATGAATTGCTTGTTCAGGGTTACCTTTTCTCATTAATTTGTAATGATTTTTCTGTTTTCTGTATATCACTGCTTGGTAAGCCTTAAAGATCAGTTCTTCCAGTTTGGGGCTTGTCCTTTTTACTTTAAATATGGTATCTTCTAGTGACTAAAAGATTTTTAATGCCACATGTATCATTTTATGATTTGTGTCTTTTCTAAGTAAAACCTTAGCAATTTTAGTTTTTCAGATTTAGAACTTAAATTTACATGGCACTCTTTTATATACTGGCATGCTTGTAACTTCAATTTGCCAAATAAAATTAATTCTTATTGAAATTGTCCTTTCTTTCTTTTTTCTTTTCTTTTTTTTTTTGAACCGGGGATTGAACTCAGGGACACTCGGCCACTGAGCCACATCCCCAGCCCTATTTTGTATTTTATTTAGAGACAGGGTCTCACTGAGTTGCTTAGGGCCTCGCTAAGTTGCTGAGGCTGGCTTTGAACTCTCGATCCTCCTGACTCAGCCTCCCAAGTCGCTTGGATTACAGGTGTGCGCCACCACGCCCGGCTTGAAATTGTCCTTTCTATGTTAATATGCTATGATGAAATTATGGTGATAATGATTGTATTTAGTTCTTAATATCCCCTTATGGCAAAAGTAAAACTTTGCAACTCAGTCATTCCAACTTTTTCCTTCCCCCACCCCAAACCATTGCTTCAGAGTATAGGCTGACCATCACTATCCCAAAGATCTGAGCAATTAAGGATTGCTGATTTTCAGTAAGGATGCTCAATTGATAATGCCATGCAGATATTCCAAAACTGGAATGACTTCTGATCCCTCGCATTTTAGATCAAGGATAATGAAGCTGTACTCATTGATTCTTAGGTTTCATCTATAGCTCACATTCAGCCTCTAGAGTCATGGAACATGGCAAGTGCTTTTAAATACTAATCACTGATCATTCTCTGCATCCTACATCTTGCAGTGTGTTTTGGGTGTCTTTTCATCACTTTTTATTCTGGCTAGAATTTTTAAAAATTGCACTCATAATTTCAACTTTATCAAATTTTAGAATACATTTGATATGTAAATTTGACTCATGTAGGATCTATTTTGTTTTCTAAGGAAATAAAAGTGAAAATGACTAAACCAGTTCTTGCATACAGCTAGCACTGAAAAATGTGAAAGGAAAAATGGGCCAGTGTCTACCATGTATGTACCAGCCACTTTTAGGTTTTTGTTTTTTGTTCTTTGTGTGTGGTGGGGTCCATCTGTGAGCGAAACAAGCAGATTCCTAACTTCCTAAAATCTATTGCCTAGCAAAGAACCCTGGTAAAATGCACAATTAATGAAATTTCTAATATTTTAGTGATAACTACTTTTGAGTAAGTAGAAGAGAACAAGGGGTATCAAAGGAAGCAATTCAACGTGTTCAATAAGGTGAGCATGTTAGGAATCATGGAGTAGGGGAGAATGAAAAAATGAACAATGATGGGCAGCCAGGGAAATCATTGCTGGGCAGATATTAGCAAAATTCAGAAACGGTGGACAGAAGATAGTCTTTAAGTTAAACCTGTGTTCCTGGCTTTCCCATTTTCAAGTTGTGTGAACTCAGATAAGTTAATAACTTATCAACCCAATGTCTTGATTTCTTTATGTGCAAAGGGATGATAGCCTGAGAAAAGTATTAGTAAGATTAAGAGATAACAGGTGAAAGGGCCACCTCCCACCCCCTACGTTGTTCTCATATAGCACTCAGTACTTTATTTTCTTAGTATCTATTACAGCTTATAATTATCTGTGCCATCATTTGATAAGTTTATCTTACCCATTCTGAAATATTGATGGGACAAACTAATCTGTGCAGTGATATCATATTAGTGTATAGTCACTGATTTTTTTAAAAAAACATTTTTAAACCTTTCTTATTAGAAAAATCATCTTGTGCAGGTTTGTCAAGCAAGTGTTTTGTATTTATAGTGTTTTTACACCAGAGCTTCAGATTATGTTATAGATACTAGTGCATTAATAACTACACATCATCTTTGTGATAAAGGCAATAGGTATGTATCATCTTGTACATGAAGGACTTGAAGCTACTAAATTACATAATAATTGAAAAAGCAAATTAGTATTGAATCTGATTATATTTGGTTACATTTCCTCTATGTTGCTTTTTTTCCCTACAATAGCACAAAAATTGACTCTATAAACAAAAGCACAGCTTATGTTATATTGTTTGATCATAACCTTTGGAAAAATCATTAGGAAACATGCAATGGATATTCTAGTTGTGATTTTATTTTCAGTTTTCCCCCATGAAGCTTTTCCCATCATCTTAGAAGGTAGTATTAGAATTATCAGTGTTACAAGCCTTTACCCTTAAAATTACTATGTGCGGTGAAAGAAATTCTTTTCATTATGTCTGATATTGAGTATTTAAGATTTATTTATTCTATAACATGAAATAAGATTAAGAAAATAGGTATAGACTTGAGCTATAGATTAGTGATAGAGCTCAACTCTTACTAGCATGCAAGAAACCCTGGTTTTTATTCCCTGTATTGCAGGGAGTACAATATATACATCAATATAGATCAGGATGAAGGGGATTGAAATAACCTCATTAACTTGGTGTGGTCAAGTCTCTACTCCAGTTCCAACAAACCTGAAGCAAGTACTTCCAGGAACAAAACCAGAAGATGTTATTAGTATCAATTGCAGCAAATTTGTTTGACTTTTGAGTTTAGATTGTTCTTTGTGTTTTGAAAATTAGTTGACATAGTCCTTGTAATAAACTGTTCCAAAAAAATGCCACCTGCAGATTGTGACCTAGATATTTTGTTTTTGATTAGTATCCTGCTTAGTATGCTGATAATTTTTCACTCTCTGACATCTTGAAACCCCAAAAGTAAAAATTATTCTCTGCATATCAGTTAGCAAAAAAAAAAAAAAAAAAAAGCTTAGTTACTTGGGTTGTCAGACTTAACATCTGAAACACCATTGGTTACATTTGGGGTTTTATTTGGAGATGGGGTCTTGCTATGTTACCCAGGCTCTCTTTGAATTCCTGGGCTCAAGCAATCCTCTTCCCTCAGCCATCCAGGGAAATGGATTGACAGGAGAATGCTACCACACCCAGCTTATACTTTAATCAGCTTTTTTTTAAGTTGTCAATGAATCTTTTATTTTAGTTATTTATATGTGGTGCTAAGTATCGAACCCAGGGCCTCACACATGCCAGGCAAGTACTCTACAGCTGAGTCACAACTAGCCTACTCAGCTTTTTAACAGACCTCCGTTACTTTTATTAATTAAAGATTTAGGGCAGTAAAATAATACAGTGTGGAGAACTTTTATAAATAAAGGACATTTTGATATAAATCCCTCGAGTGATGGTTTTCAGTTTTTTATCTGTTACAATCCATGAGAAAGACATGATGTTGCTTCATAATCTAATACATAAATACACAATCCCAAATAAAAAAAAATCTCTAAAGAGATTATCTAAATCAGCCAGCATAGGCATGGTTCAGGGGAGATTTTTATTTTCCCTAGAGGAAGAAGTTTAACAGAGACTTAAAAAAATAAAAAAAGTCGCAAGCACAAAGTCCTGGGTTCAATTCCCCGCACTGCCAAAAAATAAAAATAAAATAAAAAATAAAAAAGTTATTTGACTTTTTTTTTTTTTTAAGGGGGATTGGTGAGTTGAAGGATTTTACCAGCAGTGAATTTACAATATGTGCAAAGGTATAGAAACAAAAAAAATCATGTCTCTTATATAGAAACAGTATTTTCAGTAGAATAAATGGGGAAGTGCTCAAAACTAAGATAGAAACCAGGAAGAAGGAGGTAGGAGGGAATCATGCATGGCATGCTAAAGAATTTATGCTTATTCAACAGGGCTTGTAAGGCACCTCTAAAGATTTTAAACAGAAAAGTGATATAACATGGCAGTAATGTAGAGTATGGATTGGAAGAGTATGAGGTAGATATTAGTCAGTGGGTTAAAAAATATATATATATTTAAACAATGAAAACTGGTTGAGCGAAAATGTGATTGAGAGGATTAGAAAGGAATACATAAGAAATTAGCCTTGAGCCAAGCATGGTGGCACATGCCTGTAATCCCAGCAACTGGGGAGGCTAAGGTAGGTTGGTCCAAGTTAGTTCAAAGCCAGCCTCAGAAACATCGTGGCCCTGAGCAGCTTGGTATGACTTTGTCTCAAAATAAAAAGGGCTGGAGATGTGGCTTAGTGGTTGAGCACCTGTGGGTTCAATGCCCAGCCATCCCCCTGACCCCCGCCAAAAAAAAAAAAAAGGCCTTGATTTAATGATGGAGAGGGTAATGGGTTATAGACTGAGATGTCCAGGTTCTGGAGTTGAAGGGACATCTTTGAAATCTTCAGATTCAGGAGTCAGTAGTGTGTAAGTGGTAATTAAAACCCTGGGTTTCTTTTTTGTTTTTGTGGTGCTGGGGGTTGAACCCAGGGTCTTGTGCTTTCGGGGCAGGCACTCTACCAACTGAGCTATATCCCCAGTGCCCAAAGCCCTGGGTTTGACTGGCACAAAAAGACAAAAGAATGCCAATCTCTTTAAAATAAAATTTTTGATGGAGGCAGCCAGAGAAACCAAAGTTGAACAGGAGTTTTAAGAAGGAAGGAAAGTGGTGTAACATGCCACAAAGTATAAAAAATATGGTATTGTTAAAATCTTATAATCAGAGAATTGGTTTTATATGTTATAGTTATTGGGCATTAACCAAGTAAAACATATTTCTAGCAAATTAGTAAATTGTACATATGGATGTTATTATCACCTTAATGGTATGCTTATTTCGTATGAATGCCTTTCGTATGAATTTTAAGAAATCAGAAGGTGCGTTTTTCTAATTCATGGAGTCTAATGTAAATAAAAATAGAATTTGTTAATTACCAGTTTACAAAAAGATTCAAACCACTAATTACATTTTGTTTTGAATTCTGATTCTGAACAGCAAAAAAAGGCCTGTTATGTTTAGTATTAGCTCAATTTATATTCTGTTGTGTGTTTATAACTGCAGGTTCTTATTTTCTTTAATGCAGTTAATAGAATATTGGTCTAGTGCTACCTGAATAATGCTGAAGAAAATGTTGTTACTGACCTCAGGGAGCTTTAAGTTTAGTAAAGACGGTAGGCATTAATCAAGTAAGCCCACAGGCAGGGATCACAGTTTTTAACTATGAATGAAAAGAACTGGATGCTGTGAGAATATAACGAAATTTAGATTTGGAGTTCAGAAGGTCTCTTTGAAAGAGTAATATTTGAGACTGGAATAGAGAGTAAGCAAAGCAATGTGTGCAAGTTCTAATGTGGTAACGGCTTCGGGCCTTCAAGGTACTGAAAGATGGTAGACTGCAACCATAGTGATGAATGGGGAGTGTATTAAAGTTGGAGAGGGAAGCTAAGGCAAATTCATGCAAGATCTTTAAGGACCGGTGGAGAAATTTGAATTTATTATAAGTCTGGAGAGAACCTAGCAAGGAATTCTTAAGCCAAAAATCACCTTTACACTTTCTAGAAAAGAAAGTGTAGATTAGAGAACATTTGAATGGGAGAAATTCACATTTATTTTCAAGTATTTTTTCATTTGTCAACTCAACACATTCAGAGTTGTTCAGGTTCTATGCAACCCTGATCAGTCCTTTGTTTTCTCAAAGCTAGGAACTGCTGTAAAATGGTAGAAAAGATAATGCAGAGAATTGTATGGGCCATTCCAACTAAGGGTGACAAAAATTAAATGACTCTCCAATGAGTTTTTTGGTTTTAGACACATTAAGATATTTAGGTAAATGATTTCAGTAATACTGCCAAAAGATTTACTTTACTTTTTCCCCCCCTTTAAAAATGTTATAGTTAGAGGCTTTTTATATTCTCAGTATTTTTAATGGAATATGAAATCAGATTTCTTTTTTCTTTTGGGGGCAAGGAGAGAAAGAGAACCATATCTAGTTACATAATGTTAGCCCTGCATGGTGGTGCACACCTATAATCCCAGACACTGGGGAGGCTGAGACAGGAGGATTGCAAGTTCCAGGCCAGTCTGGCCCAGTCTCATAATAAAAAACAAAAAGGGCTGGGGGGATGTAGCTTAGTGATAAAGCAGTAAAACACTCCTGGGTCCAACTTCCAGTACTCTATAGACATACAGATAGATAAGAGGGAGAATTAAGTAAAATGTTCTTGCAGGAAAAGCTCTGTGTCTATCTAATCAATCTTTTCACCTTAAAATTTAGGTAAAGGCCTAAGAGCTCATTTAAGTAGAATTATAACCACAGCCTGAGTTTCCTGCTACTGTTTTTTCTTTCGTAAAAATGAGCTGTGTATAATGTGAAAGAAAACCTCTTCAAAAGACAAATGTTTTGTGCAAAAGAAAAAATCATTAGAAGAATTTATAATTTCTTTGATAATTTTGCATGTCTGTGGCATTTAGTATTTAAATGATTGACCTTTGTATGGATGAATGGAACACCTTTCTTAAATGCTTCCTTTCTTCTTCCTAAAGTATGCCAGAAATATACTAGACATGTTGACTACTAAATACTGAACACTCAAGCTATCAGATTCATCTCAAAAAAGTTGCACCAACCATTTTTACAAACCTCTGTTCCTCTTCCCCCATCCTTCTCTTCTCTGGTTGCATTACTTGGCCTCCAGCTTCAGAAACGTCCTCTGTCAGCTTTGGCTAAAATACTTTTCAGACCTACCCAAGAAGTTGTCTTTAAAAGAAAAACCCACTGTTTGCTGGGTTCTTGCTACTTGCCACTTTTAAAAGGATAATGTAAAACAAAATTCATGCTCATTGAATTATCCAGCAAATTATGGTTGTCTTTATTTTGTATAATAGAAATTTATATTTGTTACTAATTTGGAGAAAACAATTTATTTTACACGTGGTTAAGTATTAATATTTAACTAAAGGGTATGATTTATACATTTTGCAGTATAAATGATAGCTATTTATTATTTTTCTACTTAGTAATGTATATTTAACACACCTCCATGTATCAGGTTGAAATGTATTTGAGATATCTTTTTCAAAAACTTAGATTTCAAATTTTAAAGTTTAAATACATAAAATTATTTAACAGTAGGAGTCACGAAGCATCAGTCATATCAAATCTGATGTAAAACAATCTGTAGGCTTATAGGCAGTGGCCTTAATGACTACTTTATTCTCTCCAGGCTTAAGTGATTTTTCTATACATTATCGAACAAAGATTTTTTTTCAAGTTCCTCACTTATTTAATCCCTCTCTTTCCCATTTTTCCCCCTTCCTTTCAGTGTACATTCTTTGCTTCACTTCTTTCTCATCTTTACATGTGTTAATCTTTTAGCCTAAGAATTTTCCCTCTGTTTTTGGAAAACCCTAAAGTTCTATTACATAGTTTTCCTGACAACTGAACTGTTCTCTTGTTTCATTTCTGAAGCTATTCCACATTATCTTGCACTTTTTGTGTGTGTGTGTAAGATGAAAAGACTGTGTAGATCCTCTATTTGTTAATAGTATATTGTTTATTAATCATGTGGTTATAAAAGATTTAAAATATTAATTACCAATTTACAAAGGAGCATGTGCTTTTAGAATTTTTAGATTTGAATGAATATTAGAATGAATATTAGGTTACCTTGATTCTGCCATTAAATGATTTTCTCCAGGTCTTGAAAAAATTAACTGTTTCTCAACCTGTTAAATATGTTGTTCTTATTTTCTTTAAACATTTAGATTTGTGGAGACTTTTTTGTTTTATTCTCTTTTGTGGATGGAACCCCAGGGTCTTGCCCATACTAGTATTTATTCTCTTGCTGAGTTACACTTTCAACCCAGGTAAATGTTCTTCTGAAAGGCAAAGTGTTGGCTTGCTAAGGCCAAGAAAGGGTATTGAATACAAGTGACAAGTATTTATTTAACATCTTCTAAAGCAGCCCTATTTCTTCAAGTCTTTATTACAGATAAATATAATTAAGGGAAAGCAGCTGGCAGCCAAAGGAAGGAAAAGGAAGCAGTATAGATGGCAGTTTATGTGGTCAAATTGTGAGTAGACAAACTAAAGGCTATGTCAGTAAGGACTGCCACGTTACTATCTGTGTAAAAGAAGTTAGAGAATCTTATGCTTATATTGAGACTACATAAATGTTGTCATCCCTGTATTCATACCTAAAAGGTATTGTATGTATGAAAAGGAATTGGCAAATAAGAGGAATGTTATTAGGAAATAACTTCTACTTTGCAGGATGACTTCATAGCTAATGTAGAACAGGTTATAAGAAGTTTAATACTATGAAGGTGGTTGAAAATTTCTAAGCAAACTGTTCTTAATTTTTTGCTCATTCTTGGAAGCTGCTACTTAGAAGGAGGGAAAAGCCTCTAGTTTTTCGTGATGCTTACCATACTTTACTGAATAATCGTTGCAGATTTTTTTCCAGTTATGTGGTGAAATATGATATTTAAAAATGGAAACAGATCAATATATAAAATTTCTTATTATTTCATCATTCCTCCTAGGAACCTCAATTGGACATCTTAAGCCTTATTCTGAGACGTCTTCCATGTGCTCAGCCCCCAGGCTTCCTAGAAGAGACAAGACATTTCCTTAACTTCTTCAGCTCAGGAAAAAAATGACCTTGTTTGTACTAACATAAAAACGTATATTTGGACTTGATCAATTTTCTTTATTCTATTTTCCTTTCAATCCTTTCTTTTGCTTTTAGAAAGATAAGGGAAGAGATAGTCCTATGTCATGAAGAAGATTTGTGTGTGTTTTGGAAAAAGAGAAATGTGTATATCCCATTTCACTGGTTGACTTTGTAAACTATCTTTTTAACAGATCTTCTACAAAGAAGTCTAGCAACATCACTCCAAGTCTGGCACCTCCTTATTCATAGACTGAAATTCTAACCATCTCCCTTCCCCAGTATCTCTAAGTCTACCTCAGATAAGGACTATGAAGGGATTTTGTGGGGGGAGTATGAAATCTTGACCAATTTCTCTTGAATCTCCATGACTATATAAAGACATATCCCCAGGCCAGGAATAAGAAGTCAGTTACTAGAATTACTATCTGGGTTGTGTGCATTGTCAAAAGGAAAAAGAAATTGAAATTAGGAGTACAAAGTAGAAATTCCTATCTAGAGCTGAGAATATTCATATAGAAGCAAAGTTGGGACAGAATGAGCATTTATGAAATCAAGATTTGAACAGATTAAGATCCAGTTTGATTTATTTTGTAACGAAATGCCTCAGTGCAAAACTGGAGATATCCATCTTAACCACAGATTAGATAGGTGTAAAAGGGATGGATTCTTTTAGTTTTCCAAATACCTCTGTAGAAATACTGCAGCTGTTATAGAGTGGCAAGTGGTAAGTCTTAAGAAGTATAAGATAAAAATGTAACACATCAACCGGGCGTGGTGGCGCACGCCTGTAATCCAAGCGACTTGGGAGGCTGAGTCAGGAGGATCATGAGTTCAAAGCCAGCCTCAGCAACTTAGCAAGGCCCTAAGCAACTCAGTGAGACCCTCTCTCTAAATAAAATACAAAATAGGGCTGGGGATGTGACTCAGTGGCCGAGTGTCCCTGAGTTCAATCCCTGGTTCCAAAAAAAAAAAAAAAAGTAACATATCTAGGTCCAAGAAATTCCAGTGTTCATAGTACTGTTGGTATCTAAGGTAATTTTCATATTTGACCCAAAGTTGTTGGCATGTTAACTGACTTTGCATTAAAGTTGATTAAATAGTTTTGAGCTTAGACACACCCAGATAAGGTTTTATTCCAAATCAGATCTGAGAGTAATATATAATAGTATATTAATCCTGATATCATTCTCAGGTACAGAGTATTTTTTTTTTTTAGTTGTTAATGGACCTTTATTTTATTTATTTGTACTATGGTGCTGAGAATTGAACCCAGTGCCTCACACATGCTTGGCTCTACCACTGAGCCACAACCCCAGCCCAGATGTACAGGGTATTAATTAGAAACAGATTATGAAGCATTAGAATGTTGACAAAGTGACCACAGAGGCTGAGGAGCTTGATACATTCTTCAAATTGCCCAGACTTTACAAGGAAAGATAATATAGCACTTCTCTACCTCAAATATCTATACTGGGTTATAGCCCCCTGCACCCTAGATTCAATTTCATTAACACCCAGACTAAATCAGATATGAGAGGGCAGAATGAATAGAAATGAGAACAATTGTCTCTTAAGATTGGTAGAGCCAGGCACAGTGGTATATAATCCCAGCTACATGGGAGACTGAGGTAAGAGCATTCCAAGTTTGAGGCCAGCCTCAGCAATTTAGCAAGATCCTGTCTCAAAATAAAAAATAAAATAAAAAGGGTTAGGGATATAGCTCAGTGGTAGAACACCCTTGGGTTTAATCCCCAGACTGTCCCCTGCCCTTGTTGGGGAGAGCTGAGATTCTCCACACTAGTGTGGCAAAGGAATTTTGAGTACAATGCAAGAACTGGCAACTCAGTCCTGAGAGACAATACAGTATCCTTACGCATTTAGCTGGAATATAGGCCTTAGGCACGTAAGTACTGGTCTACTCAGTTAAAGGGTTTATGACTTCTTGGTTTCCAAATCTAAGAATACCTACTTCATGGCAACCTGTGAAACCCATAAATATACTGTTGACATTGTGGAGAGATATAAAAGCTAAAACTTCTAAGCAGTATGTAATCTTGGAATTGATAATGTCTATTTAGGCAGCCCCAGCATTCACTAAAAGATACCATGTATTTACGCTGCTCCTCAGAGCCCCTCTGAGACGTCTAGGGCAGATTTCTTACGCAACATATATATGAATTTATCTACCCACTACTGCTCATTAATAATTGCTTGTTTTGGTCAGTGATGAGTTTCAATCTCACTATGAGTGTGCCCTTTGCTTTTGCAGATTCTACAGACTTCCTTGGACTCAGGAGTCTACTGTGTCCATGGAGTCTAATATTTTAAGGAGATATTCCCAAAGAGATGAAAAGTCAAAAATGAAATCTAAAAATTAAAGAATGGACCTAGCCACCCTGGGTTATTTTCTGGTTAGAATTGAGGAATAGGATTGTTTAAATATCCTGTCACACTGAGTTACAAACAGAATTATGATCATGCTTGTAATATGTGCATATGCAATGACTTTAGATTCTCTCCAGTTAAAAACCACACAACTCAGGTCCTTTATAGGGCTTGTGATTCTCAGCTTGGTGACTAACTTCCCTGCTAAGCAAGGTATACCTGATGTCCAGTTTGCCTGACATTCTGTCTAGTGACCTGTGCATTATTGTCTTTCTCTCTTCCTACCCATGTAGAAGCCTGGATTTAATATAGGATCGGGATAGATGATTTATGTGTTTTTGAGTTAAGTAAACCATGTAATTAAGCCCTCAAAAGTGACAGTAGAAGGTAGAAAGCAACAGAACAGAAACCAGAAATAATAGACTAGAGCAAGAGAGTTCAAAAAGAAGGGCAAAATGTAGAATCCCCTGAAATATTCCCTGAACTAGGGCAGCATGGCATGTGTCTTCTCCAGCTGGGGAAAAAGGCTGTTCTTCAAGGGCTATAAACTGGTTCAGTTTCCAAATTGTACTTCCCACCAACACCACTCCCCTACTTTTCTTTTCCCCTATTCCCAAGTCCATGACAATACATATCCAAAGGAGCCTGCCAAGCTTTCTTACAAACAAATCATTCAAGGCCAGATACACTACTTTGAGGTAGAATTCTGTTACTAATAGCTGATAAAGCCTCAGTTGTTCTTCCTGCAGCAGCCTCTCAGTTTGAATTTCAGATTTGTATTAAATATGTTTCACTTAGTCCTCAGAGAAACTGTGTGAGATAGATTTCCATAATATACATTATTCCAGGCATGCGTGTCTGCATTTGTCCTCCAGCAGTTGAAACTGAATGGTAAGTCCATAAATTGCAGAAGTATAGTATATATCAAGCAGTGCTCAATTAAAACTGATTAGTAGTTTCTGTTCAATAGAGAGCTTTTGTTTTGTGAGTTCCCCATTTTTCTGTCCTCATTGTTATAGCTCTGACAGCAATTTTAAAGACTTAAAACAGAGGAGAAAATTCTAAAGAGTAATAGAGGGGAGAAAATAGCAAGAAAAGAAGTACAGAAAATCTATAGGAAATAAATAATGAGAGTAAATCTGATTCTTAGCTATGAGAAAATGTTACTAATTTTTCTTTAGCATAAAAAGTATGCTCCTCAACTACATTTTATGAGGTTAATATAACCTTAATACAAAAATCTAATGGGAAATATGAAAGAGGACAATTCAAAGGCCAGTCTCAATCATGGAATAAGTATGAAAATCCTTATTTACTAAAATATTAGTAAAGCAAAGTTATCAATGTATACAAATTATACTTTATCACTAAAGTAGAATTATTCCAGGAATGCAAGATTGAATTTGTTATTTACTAAAACTGAAAACTAGGGAAAAAATGCTTATACAGAACTCTACAATAAAAATTATCCTTAAGAAGACTACTGTCACCTGTTTCATGATTAAGACCAGGAACAGTGTATTAGAACCCCAGCCAGTGTGGTAAAGACAGAAAAAGTAGCCGGGCGTGGTGGCGCACGCCTGTAATCCAAGCGACTTGGGAGGCTGAGTCAGGAGGATCATGAGTTCAAAGCCAGCCTCAGCAACTTAGCAAGGCCCTGAGCAACTCAGTGAGACCCTGTCTCAAAATACAAAATAGGGCTGGGGATGTGGCTCGGGGGCCGAGTGTCCCTGAGTTCAATCCTTGGTTCAAAAAAAAAGACAGAAAAAGTAATGCACAGATAAGAATTTGATAATAGAAATGTAGAAATTGTAAGAATGCAAAGTTGCTTATACAAAGTCAGTGAACATAATCTATTGCATTTGTTTTAAGAAGATATAGAGATAATATGAGAATACAAAGACTTCAAAGATTTTAATTTTTCCCACATCAGTTTCTATGATTCAGTGCCGTTCATCAGCATCCCAGCAGTCTCACATTCAATAATGTGCCAAAGTGAAATGAGAAATATACATGGAGTAGTTGTATAGATGTTACTGCAAACTGATACACCTTTGAGAGTAGTTTGGCGGTTCATTTTCAAGTATATTTTATAAAATAGGGTATTTAACAATATTGAGGCACATAACTAAAGACTTCCAAGAATCCTTATATGTTTGAAGATCACTGTAATATATAGACTTCTTCCTTTAAAAAAAAATCACACTTCAGAACCTTTTAGAGAACAGCACAATGAAGCTGTGGTTATATAGATAACAGTCCAGGTTTTGCTTGCTTTTTTTGCCTCCAGTTGCCAAGGCCATTCCTTTCTCCAAATACATCTTCTCTCTCGCATATTCTGAGCAGCTGTCCTATCTTTTAAAAAATCCACTAGTAGGATTTTGTTGTTGTTTACATTTGAAATGGAAAGGTCTTTTTATCCTTATTTTTCTTTTTCCACTAGACCCTTTATACCCTGTCTCCATGTAGCAAAAACTGAAGTCTTTGGAGTCTTTGTGTTCTCAAATTATCTCTCAGTGGGAAAACTGTTTCATTCCTACATGTGAATATAAGTATCAAGAAGCATGCACTGTGTACTCAAAACTGCTGAATAGAAATCTTGTCTTCACCATTTACCAAGATTGTGATCCTATAGAAGTTAAACTTCTTTACCTCTATTTCCTCACCTGTAAATGGGATCAGAGAAGGAAGGATAATGTTATCCATCTTATAACTTTATAAGGACTAAAAGTGCTTTGAATAAGACTTATACATGCATTTTGGTAAATAAACACTAGCCTGGCTTTTATAATCTAGCAAAAGGTTAAACCTACAAATTTAGAATATTTAGTGCCACAAATCAGTGATAACACTATTTGATTTGGTTTCCCAAACTTCAGTTTTTGAGTGACATCTGTGTGGAAGCCATTGTCAGGTGTAGGTGTACTTAAATTTAAGTGTGCCCAATAAAGGAGAATGTGTGATAGTGTTCCAAACAACTACAAACATGACTTAATGGATAGAAAATAGGTGGGCAATTGATTTATAAAATGTGGTTCAGATGACTAATTTTACAATAAAGAGGAAATAATTTGAAGCCTAAGAAGTCTAAGTCCTTTGAAACAGGACTTTCTAGGCCATTAGTACATTTCCATGCTTTTAGAAGATAACTTTTAATGATCTATGTACACACTGCAATTTAGTTTTTTAGTGATAATTCACTGGGCAGTAAAGGTATAAAATTTCTGAAAATTTTAAGTTTAGAGAATTTGCTGGGGATGAGATAAAGAGTCTCTACTTGCTAATGTGTACTCTCCAACTAAGACACACCCTGGCTTAATTTTTTTTTAAAGCTGAAATATTTGAAGTTTTTACTTCAGAATTTCAAACAAGTATTTTGAATACTTCATTGCTCCTAATTTTAATATTAATATTTAAAATTTAAAGTATATCTAATTCAGATTTTAAGACTTACTTTGAAGTGCTAATTTAACTTTATTTTATATGTATATACAGGTTAGCTAGATATAGTATCTATCTTGTTTCCAGTTGATGGGAAGTGGAAAATAATTCAAAAAAGTAAATCTACATTAGAGTAAACTAAAATATTTTTATACTGCTCAAAACATTGTTTCTTCCCTAAAAGAAAAAAAGCAGGGACTTGACTAGATATTTTTTCATCTGTTAATAGCAGCATGTTTTATAAGAGCCAGAAATATGCCCATCAATGGAAGATTGGGTAAACAAAAATGAGGTGTATACATATAATAGAATATTATTTAGACTTAAAGGAAAATTCTAACACCCATTACAAGATGTGTGAACCTTGAAGACATAGAGAAAACAAGCCAGTATAAAAAGGACAAACACATGATTCCATTTATGCCAGTTACCTGGAGTAGTCATATTTGAAGAAAGAATGGTTGTCATCAGGGACTGTGCAGAAGAGAAAACGGAGTTACTATTTATTGGATATAGTGTTTCAGTTGGGAAAGATGAAAAAGTTCTGGAGATAGCTAGTGATGATCATTCACAACAGTTAGGTACACACAAATCATAGAACTATACCATAAAAAATGGTAAAATCTTGTTGTATATATGTTTTTTCAGTTTGAAAAACAAAATATTTCCCTATAGTGCCTGGGAGACACAGAAAACACTCATTTTGGAGAACAGTTCTGGGAAATGGGAATCTCTCTTATCCCATTTTGAATACATCCTACTCTCCCACTTGCCCAGTTCCCAAAATTACAACTCATGAACTATAACTTGTTAAATATAAATTAATGCACTCTAAATTAGGTCTTTTGTTTCTTAGTAGTGGGGTGAGAATCTTGAAAAATCTTTAGTTTTATAAGTTATAAATATTTCATTCTTCTACATTCAATGAAAGGTGAAGTGAATCTGAAGCTCAGAAGAATCTTAGAATGTTATGGAACTAGAACTATTCATTTTATAGAAAAATAAAATGAGGTATAAAGAGATTAACTTCCACAAAGTCTCCCGCTGTTTAGGAGTAAAACTAGAACTTAAAGCCATATCTTCTAATTCTTGGTGGTTTCTGAACTACATTGCTGCACAAAAGACCTCATTTGCTGTTTGTGTTAGCCTTTTGTCACTGTGACCAAGATACCTGACAAGAACAACTTAGAAGAGGAAAGATTTATTTTGGTCACACTTTCAGAAGATTCAGTACATGCTCCATTACTTTGGGCCTGAGGTGAAGTCGAACATCATGAGGGCATGGCAGGGGAAATTTGCTCAGCTCATTTCAGCCAGAAAGGAGAGAGAGAAGAGAAACCCTTCCAAGCCATGCCTCCAATGCCTACTTCCTCCAGTTAGGTCCAACCTCCCAGTAGTCTTTTACCTGTCAGTGAATTGTCCAATCATTGCCTTAAATCCCCACCTCTGAGCTATGCTGCACTTGAGACTATACCTTCAACACATGAGCTTTTGAGGGACATGCCAAATCCAAACCTTCTCAATAGAAGAATTTCCTGGGTAGAATGCCTAATTGCATTACTGGGCCAAGTAATTAAAGCTGTATCATGTTCTAGAATATTTATAAAGTATCATCTGTTCCCATAGAAGATGCTAAACAGAACACACTTATTTGCCCCATAAGCAGATTTGAGTGAATGAGAGAGAAGTATTTAATCCTATCCCCAGAAATCTCTCTTTATTCAGGCAGTAAGGGCATTACAAGCTTATAGCCAGCTGATCCTTCTATTCAGACTATTTAAGTCCTCTTGGTCAAGAAATATAAATGAAACTCAACTTAGTTTTTCTCTCATAAATAAGACAAATCAGTGAAGAAGCAATGAAAGCCCAAGGAACAAACACCTGAAACAAATGATCAGAATAGGAAAAAATAATAGTATTAAGAGAAAATTCAGAGGGTATTACATCCATTAAGCACACACACAAAAAAGTGAGGTACCAGTAATATGAGCCTCTTTTTAAAAAAGATTGTGTTTAGCTGGGCGTGGTGGCGCACGCCTGTAATCCAAGCAACTTGGGAGGCTGAGTCAGGAGGATCTCGAGTTCAAAGCCAGCCTCAGCAACTTAGCGAGGCCCTAAGCAGCTCAGTGAGACCCTGTCTCTAAATATAATACAAAATAGGGCTGGGGATGTGGCTCAGTGACCGAGTGTCCCTGAGTTCAATCCCTGGTTCCAAAAAAAAAGATTGTGTTCACGTATAATCAATAATTCTCTTTCTTTTAAAAGAATAATTTACCCCTACTTAAAGACAGATTGCCCCACATTGCATGTAACAGCTACATACAAAAAAATATATATAAAATTGTCCTTGGTTTTACGATGATAAATGAAAAACATTAAAATTTTCCAGTTGAACCAGGTATGCAATGGTTTTTATGGTGTTCAAGTTTGTTTGTTTTTTGTTAAAACAGAGCAAATAACTTACTGGAATATAAAGATGAGAGCTGAATGAGCATGCCACTGATGGAGAAGGGGGATAATTTCACAGAACCAGTATTTTTCCCTATTCTATCTCCCTTTGATGTCAATCAAAACATATTGGCTATTTAGTTTAAAACAATTCAGTATGCTTGTGCACATACATCAGTTATTTTATGGAAGGAATGGGGAAGAGGAAAATGAAAGAATAGAGAAAACTATACTGTAGTTGTTAGGATGTGGTGGGACCAAATTGCAGTTTTCTAATTAAGAATGTATTCTTGGTCTGTAACAACAGAGTTCTGGAGTAAAGTAGCAGGTTCTTTTTTTAGTAAACATCTCCTGTCTACTGCTGGAACACTTCAGTTGTATCTTCTCACTATGCAGTTGGTATGTTTTATTTATTGGCTGCCTGTCAAATCAGAATCTGATCTGCCTCATCGACAAACCCTGTCCTTCACAATAGGCTTTCATTAGTTTACTAAGTAGTGTATGTCTCTCAATCTTAAAATGCACCACAGATCCATCCTGCCCTGCACCTTCAAGTTAATATGATCATTGTTCTCAGGCTTGACTCCTTCCTTGGGCTTTTCCTTGGCCATAGTGAGCACTGGAGTCTCCTCAGCCTCTGCTTCACAAAAGAGGTACTAGGTCTGCACCCAACAAGCACATAAGCAGCTCTAGGAGCAGCAGTAATCAGTAATTCTTAAGTTTTCTGAAATGCATGACTGCTTTGATCAGATTATATTATGCTATGGATATATACCTTGTGGTGTGAAATGTGTTGAATAGGTATTAACCTGAAAAGTTTCCTAGAAACTTCTTTTGAGTAAGGAGGGAATAATGTGTTATTTGTAGAATGTTTCTAGACTAAAGTAATATGACAACTTTTGTGTTAACTTTGAAGATACACATGATGTACTACCTGTCTTATAGTGGAGGTGCCAAAACTGATGATTAAGGTTGGGGAACATGTGTCTGTTCATGTTTTAGATTATGCTCAGCAACATGTGGAGGTGTATCTTGAAAATCTCTGAGATAATTGTACTTTCCAGTTAACAAAAGCTTTTTGAGAATCTAGTACTAACATATGCAAAAATTGATAACCTGTCCTACTGCTTAACCAGGAATACTTGATTCACTTTTTAGGACATTGCCATAGTGGATTATCAAGATGGTAAAAGTATTTAGAATACTATTTGGGCTATGTTCAGAAAATAGCTGGCTAATAGTCACAAGGTCAGGGTATTTTAATTTGTCTTAGAGTTTGCTTGCAACTCTAGCTTACATGTAACCTGCTGAGAACATGAATCATGCTTTAAAGCATATAGCTATCTTAATTGATTTGCATTATTTTTAATAAAAATGGCTTTTACATTAGAATTAGAATAGAAATAAGTATGTTTAATATTTTTATCAAGATATGGTCTTATAAAACAGTATTGTGTATATCTCTGTTACATGTACTTTATCAGAGAATCTATCAAAATATGTGTGTACAGAATGAGCTTTTGAAGTTAGTATGAATGTGATGCATGTAAGCTCTATTTATGAGTTGTCTGAGCTTCTAAGCTTCTAGTTCAGCACTGCCCAATAGGACTTGAAATTGTTACTGTATGCTGTACAATTTGGTAGCCACTAGCCACATGTGAGTAGTGGGACTAATGAAAAGAATATTTAATTTTAACAGATTTAAATTGCTACACATAGTTTATGACTCCATATTAGGAAGTATAATGTCTGATAGAGGGGTGTGTGTTTGTTTGTGTGTGTTTTGCAGTGCTGAAGATTGAACCTAGGAGTTCACACATGCTAGGTAAGCACTCTTATCACTGAGGTACACTCCTAGACCCTTCTCATAGTATTAAAAACTACGGCAAGACAGAAGTATAGAAATATCTGCATTGAACTATGTGGACTTCTGATCCAAAATGTGTTTACATGGCATGATATATAAACTCTTTAGCCTTTATTTTCTTCTTCTACTGCAGTAGCATCATAGATACAACTTCCTTATTTCTGATCTTACTGCCTAACTTTTTACTTAATAATAACAATAATTTGTAATTTACACAAGAACTGAACTATTTTGAAATCTTAATTAGATGCTTGTCATCTTCTCAGTTGTTAAACTCCAGTTTTTCTCACCAATGGAAAAGGAATCTTAGTATTTCCCAGTACATTTTTCCAATTTGAGAAACTCCTCCAAACTAAACTCAGAATTACCAAGATATTTGTCAAGTTTATCATAAAAACACCCCAAGTAACTCATTGGCTCTCTTAAATATATATAGAATCTTCCTAGCATTTTATATTATAACTTTACTTTAAATGTATCAAGTATACTTCCTTTTCAAAGAAAAAAATAGTTAAGCTAAAATTTCACCTTTCAATTTGAAATATAAAAAATCTGATAATCTTAAAAATTTTCCATTTGTGTGCAGTGTTTCTTCAAGCAGAGTTGAAATTGCAAAGAAAGTCACCAGAATTTTAGATTCTGTGATCTCACAGGCAGTTGAGTGGTTTTGCTGCTGATTCCTGTTATAACCTAAAAGAAGAAAGAAATACAACCTACTTCATAGAGACAAGAGTTTCACTAACTATATTTCTCCATAAGGCATTCACAGAAATTGTGTTAAAACATCTTGTTAAGCACCTCCTTTAAAACTTATAAATTGTTCTAAGTATTCTTTATGTTCCAACTTTACTGAAAAGGAGCATTTTGACAAACTTCACTGAAGGTATTCAGCTTCTCTATATATAGTAAACTCTATAAATATATGGTTCTCTAAAGACCATAACACTTTTTGTGTGTAATTTGGTGAACCCTATTATCAGTTACATACCGGATTTGGGGTGACAGTGCCTGGTGTACATGATGTCCTCAAACCATAACTGAAATAAGCATGGTATGCCTTTCTTTGATCTTTATACCTAGACTACTGAGTTGTTACATAATTGGTCACCTTCGTTAGTAGTATCGTGATAAATTCCCTTGGGTCACTCTACTAAGATATGTTGGGCTCCTGGCCCCCTTTTCACCGAACTGACCTAAATTCTCATTTTTGTTTCTGCATTTTCATAGTTGAGTGCCTTTGCTGTCACTTTTTCTATTCTGATCTTTTCTTTTGCTAATAAATATCTATCCTGTTTGTCCACTTCAAATGTTAGTAGGCTCTTTTTTAAGTCTCAATTTTTTTTTTCTGTTTTCTTCATCTGTTCATCAAAAACATCAGGCTTTAATATTTCTAAACAGAATAAGCATCATTGGGGGAAACTGGGAGTGTAGCTTAGTGGTAGAGCACTCTCACATGTGCCTAGGGGGGTTCAGTCCCCATCACTGCAGGATGGGGGCGGCAAGGAAACATCAAAATTGATGAGTTTTTTCCTTACAATAGCAGACAGACCAATCTTGACGTTTTGTGCAGTCTTCCTGTTTTTAATTATTTTTGTCCTTGGATGATCAGAGATTCATTTATTTAAAAAAAATCTAGGAAATGTTTGTTTTTTAGGCTCATTGGAAATTCTAGAAGCTATTTGTTAAATTGAATATTCTGTAACTAGAAATATTTCAGATTCTCTTTGTTACGTAAGTTCTGACATCACATAAAACAGAATATGTGAAATTACTTTCACAGAATTATACACATAGAAGCCAAACCCAAAGTCATTTATCTTGGACTATACAATATATTTTTAAATATGAAATCTAGTATTAGCAAAGTTTATTATATGCTACCTATACTGAAAGCAGGATAAGATATCGAATAAACTGATTTTATTTAGAGCACAGCTTTCAGAATACCACACAAAATGAAGGAAAGATAAACTTTCTTAATGTTTTCTCTAGCCCTGTTTTGTTACAGGAGTTTGCAAGTTAATCTGCATTACCAAGAAACTATAACAGGGAGATGAAAAGAAGTTTTTCAGTAAATCGTAATAATCATATCAAAAATTGACATGAATCATGTAATTAATTTATGTTAAAGTGGAAGGAGGTATAGTGGTAGGTCATTCTGTTTTTAATAGCCTTTCCCTTTTGCTGCAAACAAACTCAGATGTTCATCTTTTTCCTTTGTTCTTGAGCAGGAAAAAGTTACCAGAAGAAGCAGTTATTTCATATAATTTTAGGAAATTCCTCTTGCTTTAAGTGAAGTAGCTAAGAATCCTCTGACGTGTGGGGAGGGGTAGCACAGTGGTAGAATATTTGCAGGGTATGAGTTCTGCATCACCTCTTAAAAAGGGGGTGGGGAAAAGAAAAGAAAGAGAAAGAATCCTTTGTTGAAAGGAAACCTTAATTTTCACAACAGGCCATCTGTGTATATTGATTTCAGGAGGGATAGGATTTTCTCCCTACAACACTGTCCTTTTCTTCATAATGTACTGAAAGATTTTAGTAACTAGCAGTGCTTTTCCACCTGCCTGCCTCCCTACAACTTAGATTCATAGATTTTCATTTAACTGCTTCTGTTTTGTTCCCACATACTAAATATAAGCAATAGTCCCCACATTTTTTGTGCATTCTTTCTAAACATGTAAGTTTAAAAATTTTTCCAATCCTTTTTATTCCATTCTGTGGATGTACCACATTTTGTTTATCCATTCATCAAACATTTGTGTTGCTTTAACTTTTTTGCCTTAAAATGTGCTGCTGTGAACATTCATATACATGGGTTTTTGTTTTTTTTTTTTTTTTTTTGCAAACATAGGCTTTCATTCCCCTTGGAATACCTGGAAGTTAAATTACTAGTTGAAATGGTGACTGCCAGATTGATTTTCAAATTTGTGGCATCGTTTTACTTACCGAGAAAATCTCCAGTTTTTCCACACTTTAGCCAACCCTTGTTATTAACTGTCTTTTTATAGCCTTGCTAGTGGGTATGAAGTGGTATCGAATTGTGGTTTTGATTTGTATCTCCCTAATAACTAATGGTGTTGAACATCTTTTCACGTGCTTTATGGCTGTGTTTCTATCTTAGGAGAAGATGTCTGTCCAGATCTTTTTCCATTTTTGAATTGGTTTATTTAGAGTTTTTGTTGAGCTTTTTATATAGGTTTTCCTTTTATTGTTAAATTATGGAAATTCTTTTTATATTCTAGATACAGGTTTGTTCAACAGATTCATTATTTACACATTTTTACTCCCTTTCAGTAGGTTGTCTTCACTGTCTTGGTGGTGTGCTCAAAAGCACAAAAGTTTTAAAAGTTCATTTGTCTAGTTTCTTTGTTATTTGTGTTTTTAGTGTTATAGCTAAGGAATCATTTCCCAGTACAGGTTCCCAAAGATCTGTTTTATCTTCTTTGAAGAGTTTCATAGTTTAGACTTACTGTTTAGTCTCGGACCCATTTTGAGTTGATTTTTTGCATATGTGTATAGTAGGAGTGGAAGTCTTTTTTTTTTTTTGTACTGGGGATTGAACCCAGAGGCATTTGACCACTGAGCTACATCCCCAGCCCTATTTTGTATTTTATTTAGAGATAGGGTCTCACTGAGTTGCTTAGGGCCTCGCTAAGTTGCTGAGGTTGACTTTGAACTCTCGATCTGCCTGTCTCAGCCTCCCAAGTGCTGGGATTACAGGCGTGCACCACCGTGCCCAGCTAAGTCTATTTTTTAACATGTGGATATCAAGTTGGAATTTTGATTGGAATGATCTTGAATTTAATTTTGGAAAAGTTGACATTCCTTGTACTATAAAGTCATTCCATGTTTTTAGGTTTTTGCTTAAAATTTTTTTGCAGAAAGATTTTCTACATGGTACTTTACTTACTGTATTTTTATTTGTTTAATGCTAGCATGGAAATGTAGTGTTTTCCCCTAATGCATGTATTTGCCAAAATTGCTGAGAACTCTTTGTTTTAATATTTTATTGATTTCATTGGCTTTTGTATCTAGCTAACATGTCATCTGTAAATCATTATTTTTGTTTCCGTGTTATCTGATGAGATTTTTCTTAGTTTAATAATGTGGAAAATTAGTTTGGTTTAACATTGGAAGAATCATTCTTTGAACTGTAGCACTTCGTGTTTTATGTGCACTTTACATATTGTTTCTGATTTTTTTAATGTAAAGTTTTCACAGCTGTGTTCAAGTTGAAATGGTTCTGTACTTGTGCAGTCCTTTCTCACTTTTGGCATAAAGATTATAATAGCTTCAGGAAGTGAGTTTTGAGCATTTATTATTTCTGGGATAACTTTTCTTGAAAAGTGTTTTAGGTAAAGGTGGTTTTTTATTTCCTTTTCAAATTCTTTTTTTTTTTTTTAATTTTCAGTTGTAGATGGACATAATACCTTTATTTATTTATGTGGTGCTGAGGTTCAAACCCAGTGCCTCATGCATGCAAGGCAAGCACTCTACCACTGAGCCACAACCCCAGCCTTTTCAGATTCTTTGGGTTATTTGTGTATTCTTGCTCCTGTTTCTTCTACCAATTAACTCCTTTTGTATCACTCAAGAAATTATGCATTTGAGGTTATTTAATTTATTGACAAGTTCTGGGGATTGGTTTTGGAACCTTTTACCCCTGAGGTACATACCTAGCCCTTTTTATTTTTTGTTTTAAGACATTATCTGGCTAAGTTGCTTAAGGCCTTGATAAGTTTCTGCGGCTGACTTTGAATCTATGGTCTTCCTGCTTCAACTCCCAGATCACTGGGACAGGCTCTTTTCATCGCTTTGGACTGCTATTTAAAAAAACAAACACACACAAAAACTTTCTCTATAGTTCATTCTCCTTTTGCACAGAGCATTTTGTTAGTCACTTTTCTGTCACTATAACAAATACAGCCTGAGATAACCACCTTATAAAGTTTTTATGTTTGCTCACATTTTTGAAGGTTCCTATTCATGATTTGTTGGCCTTTTTGCCTTTTGGCCTCTGGGAAGGAAGCACATTATGGTAGAAACGTGAAAAAGTAGGATTGCTGACTTATGATGAGAAAGCAGAAGAGAAACAAAGGAATTGGGATTCCAAGAACCCCCTTCAAGAGCAAACTCCCAATGACCTAAAGGCAACCAACGCTAGGCCCCAGCTCCTAAACATTTCACCACATACCAATATTGTTGTCCTGGTCATCAGGGTTTTTAACACCTGGGCCTTTGGGTGACATACAGGATCTAAACTTATAACATTTACCTTCTTATATTCAGTGTTGTCTGAGTACCCTTTAAACAAAATAGAGATTTTAAATATGTGCTCCAGAGTCATAAAATTTACCACTTCCAGTATTTACCAGCTGTGTGACCACTGGTAAGTTCTATAACAATTTTTTGCTTCTGTTTCCTTAATTGCAAAGTGGGTGTAAATATAGTACCTATGGAGATCAGTAGAAGTATACTAAGGGACCAGGGGTAGAAGCAGGGAGTGACTGGGGAAGTGCTGGGGACTGTTACTGGCTAAATTATATTGCTATATTGTGTGCATATACAAATATACAACAGCAAATCCCATCATTATGTACAACTGTAATGCACCAATAAAAAATGTGGGGGAAAAAGATGGTCCCTATGTCAGAGTGTTGTTGAAAGAATAAAATGAATTAGTATATAAAGGAGCATTTAGGAAAGTCTCTGGCACTGAGTAGAAGTTCTGTTAAAACTGTTTGCTAATAGTCACAATGGAAACCTTTTCTATGAATCAGATTTTGGTTCTTTATTGCTTTTGTTCTCTTTCATGGGGGGGGGGGGGCAGTACCAAGGATTGAACTCAGGGGCACTTGACCACTGAGCCACATGCCCAGACCTATTTTGTATTTTATTTAGAGATTGGGTCTCACTGAGTTGCTTGGTGCCTCGCTGTTGCTGAGTCTGGCTTTGAACTGTCAATCTTCCTGCCTTAACCTCCCAGCCACAGGGATTACAGGCGTGTGCCACCATGCTGGATTTTTTGTTCTCTATGTTGTTGATATAAAACTATCTTGCTGTTGAAAATTCATATGTTCATCTGATCCTTATTTGCTTAAAAGTGAGATCCATTCTTCCTTTTTAGAAACCTTTGGGTTTGTTCATTTGTGTTTTTCAGTTTTACTGTAACATGTCTAGCTGTGAGAGTTGTCTTAAATATCCTGTTTGGCACTTTTTGAACCATTTCAGTCTGAATTATCTTTAATTCTGAGAAGATCTTAGTCTTTTTATCTTCTGGGGGGGGGTTTTGTGCGTGTGTGTGTTTTGAATTTTCCTGAGACTCTTGTGGCAAACAATGGCGTTGCTTCTAAATCTTATTTTCTGTTTTCTCTTAATCACCCCTTTCCTGAAATTTCAGCCTGATCCTTCAGCTTACTAATGTATTCTTCAACTGCTAAACCCATTCTCCTTTCCAACCCATCAGCTGCTTTATTTCACCTATTAATTTTTTATACTAGGGATTTCCAGTTGGGTTTTTCTTTATAACAGTTTTTCCTGCTTCATCTTTAAGTCTTTTCCTCTTTTTTAAAGGACTTAGTATAACTTATTTTAAGTCTCTAATTTGGTTGGAAAATCTGCTTCTATAAATTATTCAATTTGTTGTCTTTTTTTTTTTTTTTTTTTTGGTGGTGGTGCTGGGGTTTGAAACGAGGGCCTTGTGCTTGCGAGGTAGACATTCTACCAACAGAGCTATATCCCCAGCCCTGTTGTCTCTTTTAAAAAATCATTTTCCTCTAGAAATTATTCACTGCCTTGTCATGTCAGGGTTTTTTGTTTTGTTTTGTTTTTTTGTTTTTTTGTTTTGCCAAGGATAACTAGTGAATATTTTCTTTCAGATAAGTTTGTAAGTTGGACTTAGTTATCCAAATTTAACAAGCTTTATCAGTGATTTTTTAAAATCAAGAATAAAAATGTTTTCCCTCAGTAACTTGCTCAACTCAGATCATAGCTTTTATACCTTAATAATAATAATAACTTAAAAGCAGGTCTGTTTTGCTGACCAATTTCAGACCTGTTATTTGGAAAGTGATAGTTTGTGAATTATCACTAAATGGGTTCTAGTTATCTGGCTTTGGGGCAGTGGAGGTGAGAATAATTTCTTCTGCCACCATTAAGAAGGCCAGGTTGTCTTTTCATTACACAAGACCTTGGCACTGCAGTTTTTCTCTTCAGTTGGTAGAGTGCTTGCCTCACATGCACATGGCACCACAAAAAAAAAAAAAAAGTAAATTATAGGAATATAGTCTAGCTAGATAGTGTCTACTTATTAATCGAACTTTTAATTGACCATTATGAGTCAGCACTCAGACATATAAGGTACTTGATTATTAAACAGATTGCCTTGATATATATCGTACCTTCTACCTCATCTTTTTTCTCTAGGACACCTCTCTGGAATAGACCTTTTGAACTTATTTCCTTGCCATCTTCCATCAGGTTCTTTATCCTCCTATGCAGGACAGTAAATTCATAGTCAAGTTCTTCAGTAGACACCATTCATTCATTATATATTCTTTGCCCTTCGAATCCCTGTGCATGCCCTCAGAATCCTCTCAGCACAGTATTTCAGGAAGGTAGTTAAGTTAGCACTGTAGAAATTGCGTAATTGTCATTTCTGTTCTTTTTTTTTTTTTTTTTTTTTTTGCGGTGCTGGGGATCGGACCCAGGGCCTTGTGCTTGCAAGGCAAGCACTCTACTAACTGAGCAATATCCCCAGCCCATGTTCTAATTCTTGTTCCAACCAGGCTAACACTCAGACTGTATTTGTTTTGAAGATTTGAAAAGGAATTCAGGTAAATAGTAAGTAAAAGTGTTTATGAATCTCATGCAGTGATAGGTACCTGTAATCCCAGCTATTTCAGAGACTGAGACTGGAAGATTTGAGAACAGCCTCAGGAACTCAGTGAGATCCTATCTTAAAATAAAAAGGGCAGGGATATAGCTCAGTAGTAAAATGCCCCTGGGTTTAAAAAAAAAAAAAAAAAGGTGTTTACAATATCTAGTACCTTTTCTGCCCTTCTTTTAGTCATCTTTTAAAGCCTTTTGTGTCATATTTAGCCTTGTTTCTCTTTCTTCCTGCACTGTTTCTGCTTCTTTCTACTTAATGTGCTTGCACTGGGAAATTAACATTTTGTATTATTATAGAGTATATTTTGTTTCAGTAGTGAATGAGAAGGGCATTTTGTGCTTTGTTATATTCTCAATTCTTTAGTCACTCTCCTGAAGTGATTTCCTCTCACTTTTGGTATAATGATGTACATTTTTTCCTACCTCGTATTTAGATATTTTATAGAAAGTACTATCAAATCTTGAAATTTGAAAACATGAAAATACATGTTTTGAATGCATTCTTTCTGAGTAGTGGTCTACATCTGCTTTAAAAAAAGAGAGTGTTTGAGAAAGGACAATGTTCGTAGAGCAAACAAGTATTACTTTTCTTTTTGTCTTTAATATGAACTGGATATTCTAAAAATATTAATGGAAAAAAATCAGGAGAAAGTGGATCATTCTTGAGTGTGCTAACTGTATGGCCATCACTATTATATGCCTTCAGTGCTGCATCATATTTGATCTTCACAACCCTTTCTGTTCAGTGTAGGTATTAACCTTGTACACTTATGAAAGAAATAATTTACCCAGGGATTACAGAGTAAGTGGTAAGTTGGGATTCTACTTCAGCTCTCTGACTTTAAACCTTATGTTTCTCATCCAACATTAGGAAACTTTGCCTTCAGATTTTACCTTTTTTCCCCCCATAACTGACTTTATATTATATCCTTTCTAGTTTGGGCAATAATTGTGTACCTCCATATGAGCATACATATGTGCAATTTTTATCTTTTATTGGTCATTTGAACCACCTGTTCAGTGACTGAAATAAGCTTCTCATAAAAATAGGGTTTTGAGCACTTAAACCAGTCCCATTTGTATGATAGTGGGAGTGACCAATGTCAAATCCTGGGTCTACCACTGCCTCACCTTCTGCAAGTTTCTATTTTCAAACCAACCTACAGGGTTAAGAATTAAACAGCATGAATAAAAAACATGTTAAATCTCTAGCTTATCCAGGGAATTCTGAGAATTTTTATTGAGTTATACAGAAATAACAAATTAACCTAAACATAATTTATATCATTTATGCTATTTGTAGATGAATACCTCTTCACCTTTCATATTTTGGTTAAATGAGACAATAATCATCAGTATTTGAAACAAAATATTTGAGTCTGCTTGTTGGCCAGGAACATTTGCCTCACTTCCAGATTTAAAGAATTTCTAGAAAGATGCCAAAATCTTTTTGGGAGAAGGATGCTTAAATTATAGTAGTAGATGTTGACCACCAGTAATATTTATTCAGGGTTTTATTTTAATATATTATATGAGAATACAGAGTCCACATTTAGTTATTAAAACCTGTTTGATTTCCTTTTCTTTTTCAGAAGATGAATAATCTTTCGTTTAGTGAGCTGTGTTGCCTCTTCTGCTGTCCTCCTTGCCCAGGGAAAATTGCTTCCAAACTAGCATTTTTGCCACCTGATCCAACTTACACACTGATGTGTGATGAAAGTGGAAGCCGCTGGACTTTACACCTATCAGAACGAGCAGATTGGCAGTATTCTTCTAGAGAAAAAGACGCTATCGAATGTTTCATGACTGGAACCAGTAAAGGCAACAGAATTGCCTGTATGTTTGTGCGTTGCTCACCCAATGCCAAATATACTTTACTCTTTTCACATGGAAATGCTGTTGATCTTGGGCAGATGAGCAGCTTTTACATAGGACTGGGATCACGGATTAATTGTAATATATTCTCATATGATTACTCTGGATATGGTGCAAGTTCTGGAAAGCCAACAGAGAAGAACCTTTATGCAGATATTGAAGCTGCCTGGCTTAGTCTTAGGACAAGGTAAATTCTGACTGGGAATTATTTTTTACACAGTAGTTAGCTAAAATTATGTAAGAATAGAAGAAAGTTGGTTTTACTACACATTCGGTATAGTATACCATATAAAGGTTATATTTACCAATATTAATAGTCCCAACTTTTGGGTTGCAGTTTTAAATTTTATATAATTACCAAAAAAAAGTTTTTAAAGATAGCTCATATTTGTATATGTATTAATGGGTATATGTGTGTGAATTTTTAAATTTAAATGCAACAGTGAATATTTGGTTTATAAAATTTATTGGTACATGATACACAAGTATTTATTCAGAATTGCAGCATTTTAAAGGAATGAGAAAAAGTAATTTAGTATTATTTGAAAATGAGATTTTACTTTACATTCTGGACTCAAACTTTGGAGAAATACTCTTGAGTTTAAAAGAAAAAGTACTATTTTGTAGATTACTTAAGAAAATGTTCCTTGTTGATTGTTCTTTTTTTCCTTTATTAAAGTTATTTATTTATACGTGTGTTGAGGATCAAACCCCGTGCCTTACATGTGCTAGGCAAGTGCTCTACCCCTGAGCTACAACCCCAGCTCATCAATTATTCTTTGATTATAAGAAAGAATACACTTTTGCAGACTAGAAATCGCATTAAATCACCAAAATACAAAGTTTTCTGGAAAAAAAAATCTCAATTTTGTAGACTTCAGTGTATTTTATTATTAGTGCAGTTAGTGTACAAAAAAATTGATATATAAGTTTTCTGAAATTAAACATTGGTAAGCTGCCTGACTTCCAGAGTATTGTACTGAAAAGGTAGGACACAAAGGAAATTCACCATTCCTAATTTAATATTTAAAATAGTGGTGTCAAAGAACTTCCTCATTATTCGTTAATAGGTATAATAACCATTTTTAGAAAATGTCTTTATTGGAGAAGAAAAAAAATGTTTTTGTTGGAATCCACTTAAGCTCCATGCTGGGATCAAAAGTGGCAGACATTTTGTGGAATGAGAAATGTACCCATGGAGACTGAGAAGACCCTCCAGTTCTAAGCTGTGTCATTCTTTTGTGTGTGTGTGGTGGGGGGTACTGGGGATTGAACCCAGGGCCTTGTGCATGCGAGGCAAGCACTCTACCAACTGAACTATATCCCCAGCCCTGAGAAGAAATATTCTTAAAGTTCTGCTCTCACAGCAAATTTCTGTTTAAAGGGGATTCTTAAATCAATTAAAACAATATAAGCCAGGCATGGTGGCACACGCCTGTAATCCCAGCGGCTCAGGAGTCTGAGGCAGGAGGATCCAGAGTTCAAAGCCAACCTCAGCAACAGTGAGGCACCCATCAATTCCGTGAGACCGTGTGTCTAAGTAAAACAGAAAATAGGGCTGGGCATGTGACTCAGTGGCCAAGTGCCTCTGAGTTCAATCCCCTGTACCCCCACCACCACCAAAAAAAAAAAGATATGATAATATATGTGAAGAGTGAGAAAAAAAAATAGATGGTCAGTAGCAGTTAAAGAGTTAACAGAGAGATAAGATTATCATTTATAAATTTTTAGACTGCATTATATAAAAATCTTTTTCAACTGTACTGATACCTGTTCCATTAGGCCTTAAATAAACAAAATATAGTACCCACTTTTTAAAGTCATCCATTTGAATATATAACAGCTTTCAGAAAGTATTGTAACCTTTTTAAATACTGAAATAATTAATATGATTTGTATACTGTAAAGATTATACTTCACCATAAAGATTATATTTCATAAAGTCGTACTTTTCACTGAAGTCAGACTTCAGTGAAATAATGTGATTTTTGGAGGGTGCTTCAAATCCTTTTTTAATTCATTTTTATTGGCGCATTATAATGTAATAGTGGGATTCAGTTTTTCATATTTGTACATAGTAGTGGGATTCATTTTGTCATGTACATACAAATAGCATGCTTTGATCAATTTCATTCTAAAAGTAATACGATTTTGAAGGTGCCAGGTAAACCAGATAACCCCTGTTATTAGTGCTTAACACAGAAGGACAACTTCATTGAAACAAAATATTAGTATATGTCTATCGAAAAATATTCCATCTTTTGAGTAGTCAGCTTTCTTTTTTCTTATCTTGTCAGATTTTGTTTGTTTGTTTTCTGGTACTGGGGATTGAACCCAGGGGCATTCTACACTGAGCCACATCCTTAGCCCTTATCAGTTTTGAGACAGGACCTTGCTAAGTTATTGAGGCTGTCCTTCAACCTGTCATCCTTCTGCCTTAGCATCCTGAGTTGCTAGGATTACAGGCATGCACCACCACCTGCCAGATACCAATTTGAAGGAAGTTTTCTAAAATGATTGCCTGTCTTAATTAATTTGATGACTAGAATTCATGAGGAATAGGGGCAGAATAAATTCTTAAATAATCTCACATACTGTTTAAGCACTTTTATATATTTTCTCATGTTGAACCCTAACTAAATACAGTTGAAAGAGTTAGTAGTCCTGGGAAATTTATTTAACTCCTGAGCCTGTTTCCTCATTTCTTTAAATGAAAAAGTTGACTGAAAAGATCTCCAAGATCCTTTCTAGTTCTGAAAATCTATCCTCTAACAAAATGTATATAATTAGGATACATGCCTCGTATTTCTTTTAACTACTAAAAGTAAAAAGTTAAGGATTAAGTTAAATAACCAGGAAGAGGGAAATAAATAACCCCAGTTTCTGACCTATTCAGCCTTCTCCCACAAATCTTGAGGTCTATGTGTGCTCTCTCAAGGAAGGAGCACTGTACTGGGAATCAGTTTACCTGGATTATAATTATAGGTCTGTCATTAACTTTAAACATCTGCTCATTAAGCAACTCAACTAGATTAGATGGTCTCTAAAGTCCTTGCTAACTCATACTATTCTGAAATTGTTCATGCTTAATTAGCAGATGCCCTTGCTGCTCTAGGGGCTTGCCATTGCTCACCTGAGCCCAGAAACTATAATTGCCACCAACAGTGCTGCAGTAGTGCATTGTTAGGAGTTGTGCTATGGCTGCACAAGTTCACTATCCTAATATCTTATTTTCTATGGAGCATGTACAAGTAGGTCTATTGTAAAGAAAAAGGCATTTCTGAGTTTAGTGGCATTTTAGAGTCAGGTATAGATGGAACCCCACCTCTGGATCATATCACAAATGTTAGTGGAAGAGACTATGTGGAGGCATATCACTACCTGGATAACTCTAATAATCTTGTGTTCCTGGAAAAGAACACCTGAGCATTTAGCCTTTCTCTTCCCTGGTGAATGTTCAGATTCTCAGAAAGCTCCCTTACCTTTCCAAAAGACTAGATGTTGTTTGCTCTGCAAGTGGCTCTTGGCTACCGGAAGTGGCTACTGTCTGCCTCATAGGTGGACAGACATATTTCAAGTCACTGTAACCCTTCACACTACATTCATTAGCTCCTATAGCACTTCACCTATAGTTGAAGTAGTTTACAGTTGGGACAGTTATACTGTGGACAAGTAACAGTTCCTGGAACATAGTAGATAATCAGTAAATATTTATTGAGTCAATGAGTTAACATTTTTTTATGTGTAGCAGTGTTAAAAGGGATAAAATACTCAGACTTTAAGAATGAAGTCTATTTGTAATTAACAGAACCATATGATGTTTGGAATTCTAGTTTATCTGTTGATCTTTTCAATCAGTCTGTTTCTATAAGTAAACATTTTAAGATAAATCTTGATTTTGTCTAAAATTGTTCATTATACTCATTCCATATCATAACTATTTGTATGTAGCATTTCCATTCTCAATGTCTAGAGAAATAAAAGAACTTTTGTTACATTGAGTGAAAATAAATACTAAATACCATTTAACGTACTAGTAACAAGATATTCTATAGTCAACAATATGCCATATTTGAATTACTAGAGCTTAATAAGTGATTTAATAAATTGTGTGTGTGTGTATATGTGTTTGGAGTTGGTACTGGGGATTGAGCCCAAGGGCAATTAAACAGATGAAATAAGCTGAGAATATGGAGCTTATTATAGCATTAAAAATGATGGTGATAGGGCTGAAGGTATAGCTCAGTGGTAGAGCACTTGCTAGCATGTGGAAGCCCTTGGTTCAATTCCCAACACCACAGAAAAAGAAAGTTATAAAAACAACAGCATCATGATGGTAATAACTAGGGAAGTTCAATTTTAAATATAAATTAATTGATATTGTCTCATTCTTTCATAGCAAATCTTTAGGGAATGATGGAACATTTCTAGTCCAATTTTTAACTTCTGAATTTTATAGATATGGCATTCGTCCTGAAAATGTGATCATATATGGCCAAAGTATAGGGACAGTACCATCTGTGGATCTTGCTGCTCGTTATGAGAGTGCTGCTGTTATTCTTCATTCTCCTTTGACCTCGGGAATGAGAGTTGCTTTTCCTGATACCAAGAAGACCTACTGTTTTGATGCATTCCCAAAGTAAGTAGCAATATTCTAAATAGTTCAGTTCCAAGAAGCTTTTGAAGGAAGTTTTTCTGTCATTTAATACATTGATGATACAGTTCATTCAGCCATGAGCTTCTGTTTTACATATGTTATCACATAGAAATTGCAAAAAAACTAATATGAAAAGGGTGTTGGCTGGTGACCATTAAGGAGGCTGAAATGTTTGAGCAATAGTAATCCAGGAGAAGCACTGATTACCATTACCCAGCACCTGGGTAATGGCACTAATATTGCAGACAAGCGAATAGGTTTGCAAAATGATAGAACTGAGTAAGACTCCCAAGTTTCTGCCTTGAGCTGCTAACAGATGGTGATGCCATTGTGTAAGATACATAAAACTGAGAAGCATAGATAGAGGGGAAAAATGAGTGAATAATTTCTAGTTAATAACATCTAATTTACAAAAAAAAAATTGAGTCTTAAATGAACTAGAATAAGTATTGCTGTCACAAAATCTATAAACATACAATATTAAATGGATTGAAAGAAAGGCACCTACTTCATGAGATATGCAGATGTTCTCTCCTGCTTCTCTTCATAGTTGAAAAAATTGATGGCCTGTTTTATTCAGAGGGAGAAAGGCAAAAAGGAAGAAACTGGCAAATTTCAGTCTTCTTTCCTTTCTTTGCTTGGCAGCAACACAAAGGGGTTTTTTTGTGAGTGACAGGCCAAAAGCCAAGTTATCCTTTGGTTCTTTAGAAGAACTGTGAGGGTTATTTCAAAGCACAAATCTTTTATATTGGCCAGGAAGTGGTCATTTTAGTAGGGAAGTTTATGGAAGCATGTGATCTTATCATTGGGGCAGGCTGTGGGAGGTGGGGGGAAGGGATTTTATTTTGTTAATTTTTTTATTTTACTTTATTTTTGTAATGCTGGGATTGAACCCAGGACCTTCTGCATGCTAAGTAACCACTCTCCTACCCCTGTGGGTTTTTATTGTTTGGGATTTTGTTTTGTTTTAGGTAATGATAAGTATACGTACATTATGCCACCTCTGTTTAGCTGAATGGTAGTAATGAATATAGGGAAGTAATTGAGTCTATACCATTGCCAACTTATATTTCTGTCTAGCTCTCTCTTTGATATCTAGCACATAAGCAGAAATAGCTGCACCAGTTGTAAATGAACTATTTTAAAACAGTTCATACTTTTTTGATTCCTTTACAGTTAAACATTTTTCTGATAGCAAATAATACAAGAATTTTTCTTAGCAAATACAGCCTTGAATTATTTCACTGATTGTCTTCCTTTGCAAGATTTTTTTTTTTCTTTTAAAATTGGTACTGGGGATAGGACTCAGGGGTGCTTTAGCTCTAAGCTACATCCCTACTCCTTTAATTATTTTTTTGAGACAGAGTCTCACTAAGTTGCTTTGGTCCTCTCTAAATTGCTGAGACTGGTCTCAAACTTGTAGTCCTCTCTCAGCCTCCTGAGCCACTGGGATTACAAGCATGTGTCACTACACCTAGTGGTTTTCTTTTTTTATGGCTATAATGTTATCTTTCTCTCTCTCAGAAGTTTTTGAAAGACTTGTTTGTAAGTTTTCTTCTCTGTATAATTTCTGACTCCCCCAAGTTGTCTTTTGAAAATTGTTTACTTTGATCTCTATCTTATTATTTGAGATATTCTAATATCCAATAATTCTTGGCTACCTGCTTATATAGGAGTGAAGAACTAAAGAGCTCATCTAATATAATCAATAAAGAAAGCTCTTTCTAAAACTTCTGCTTGGGCAATGAAGGCCTAGCTTCCAGTGTTCTTGGAAACCAAGTAGGTTTAGCAACAGCCAGTATGCATCAGTATTCTGTTACTCTCTGAGACCTCTTCCCTAGACTCTGATAATCCTGAGTGCACAGACCCTTCAGTCTTGGGGGAAGGCAGTTACATAGCTGCAATTGAGAGGTAAAAGGGACCTGTAAAGGAGGGGGCTATGTTTTAACAGACTGAACAAATTCTCTATATTCTAATCACTCACCTTCATTTTCATAGCAAATTCCTTAGCCTTTTGGGGGTATTCTTTGTTACAAATTGGGTTGCTTCTCTTCTGCTTCTATCTGCTTAAAGTTGTATTTGCTTTCTTCTGTCCTTTTAATCAGTTCTCTCTCACACTCATTTACATTCCACTTTTAAATTTTTGTTAATAACGTTCTTCCTATGTTTTTGTGTCTATACCCTCAAATAAGAACAAAACCCAAAATATTTTGATGTAATTTTACTAAGAAATCAGGAGGGAGAATGTGAATGCAGGAGATAAAATTGGCACATACTTGAAATTATTCTTATTTTTCTATTCTTGAAACCTTAAGTTTTCCTGAGCTTAAAAAAAAAAAACTAGGATTGTAGAACAGTGCAACAGGGTGACAACATTGAGTGAATCTACAAAAACAGAAGTATATGAAGGTCACTTTCCTCAAATAGACTTAATATAAAAGGCAACTTTTGGATCTTAAAATCTAAGAGGCATCCATTCCTCCTGAGCTGCTTTATACAGTTCTAATATTTGAATTTTCTGTTTTAGCACAAGAAAATGTCTTTCTTTTTACATAGTCAAATTAGTGATACTTCTTTCACCCTTTCTCTTTTCCCTACAGCATTGACAAAATCTCTAAGATAACCTCTCCAGTATTAATAATTCATGGGACTGAAGATGAAGTTATTGACTTTTCACATGGCCTCGCATTGTTTGAGCGTTGCCAAAGACCTGTGGAGCCTCTGTGGGTTGAAGGAGCAGGACATAATGATGTGGAACTTTATGGACAATACCTTGAAAGGTTGAAACAGTTTGTGTCACAGGAATTGGTAAATTTGTAAAATATTCTGTAAATTTGCATACTGAGTTTTCTTCTCTTGCTGAACTGCACTCTTTGGTAAATAGTATAAAACCTGAAGGTTTCGTTTGCAAATCATGTCAGTTGCCTTCAAAAATGTACAGGTAATGATTTGTTAACAGACTTAATGAAGGTTTTAATTACCAGAACTTGAAACTGGAAATAACAGTATCATGCAGTCAGACTGTGTATTTTATATTTTTTCTGTGAATTTTTTTTTTTAAATATCAAGATGAGTACTGTATGAAATTTTAATTAGTTCTATAAAATCAAACGCTGTAAAAGTATTGCCAAATGCTTTTGCATATCAGAAACAAATTTATAAATATTTTTAAAACATCTCAATGTACTAAATCTTATCCTGATATACAAATGATGTAATATTCTTGAAAAAGCTGTATATCTAAAGCAATTCAAGTACTCAGAATAAACTGTAAAAAAAATTTTTTTTTAAACACGTAAGTTAGAGTTGATCTAACCCTGTTGTACAGGGATAGAAACTTAAATGGCTATTTTGTTGTAAAATACATTGAATTTTCTGTATTCTCTGGTTATAATACATTTATCCCTAAAAAATGAAGTAAGTCTTAATTTTTATGCCATCTGTTTATTTACCAGTTAGTTACCTTGTAAATGCGGTCATAGTGGCACTGAATTTTAACTAGTTTGGATTTATAAGTTTGATACTGTGAGGCAACTACTTAAAATTTTATTTAGTTACCTAAAAGGCATTTAGGGTTTCAAGACTGATTTGTATGCAACATCATTTTCAAATTTTGACTAATCTTGTAGAATTGTAGTACTCTTCATTGTATGAAAACTTGAAAGTCCATTAGTTGTTCTTCAACACCACAAACAGACTGGCTATTTGGTCCTTTTTCACTTTGGCTATTTTTAAGAATAGGACCTATTCATTTGGATTACTGTCTAAGAATTTCATGGATTCACTCCTGGATGCAGGGGGTAAGAAAACATTTAATTCATAAGTTTTATATTAATCAATGTAGTAAAAAATAAAGCTCACACACAAAAACTATGTTGCCTTTCCTTGAATGAATCCTGCCTGAATAAAACAATGAAAGAAAAATAAAAATAAAATTAACAGTATGTAGTCTAATTTGTAAATGAATGAATATTGAAATAATACACACTGTGGATATCTTTTAAGGCCTTATGTAGTTTAATTGTTCTGCTTGTTCTGTGGTTATGTCTAAGACTATAGTATTTGATTCTCTATAACATGTATCAAGTATTGTGAATGCTTTGGTTCAGATGTGTCAAATTAACAGTAAAACAACAAATATACCACTCAGCTGTGCTTGTTTTTCTTCTTCCATCCTCCTCGCTTCAACACAAGAGTTTAAAAAAAAAAACAAAAAAAAACATTCACCTTTATAGGACTTAGTTCTGAAATTCCTAAATTTTTTATTAACATGTTTTATTTATACACATTAATAGGGTTCGGTATGGTATTTCCATACATATACATAGCATGTACTGATAAATTACCTGTTCATCCCTTCCTGCTCCTACACACCCTCCCCTGTCTCCAATAATCACTATTGTGTTTTCAGGTCAGTTTTTTTTTTTTTTAGCTTCCGCATTTGAGAGGTCCACGGCAGTGCTTACCTTTCTGTGTCTGGCTTATTTCACTTATCATAATGTCTTACACTTTTGTCCACTTTGTGGAAATAACAGGATTTCATTCTTTATGTCCAAATAACACCTCTCACTAGTATTTTGGTTTTTTGTTTTGTTTTGTTGGGTTTTTTTGTTTTGTTTTTGTTGTTGTTTGGTTTTTTATAATACCCTTTCTAACTGGGTGAGATGGTATCACTGTAGTTTTCATTTGCATTTCCCTGATGGGTAATGAAATTGAACATTTTTCATCTATTTGTCGTCCATTTGTATTTCTTTTGAGAAGTGTCCATTTGGATCATTTGCCTATTTTTTTTTTTTTTGAACCAGGGATTGAACTCAGGGACACTGAGCCACATCCCCAGCCCTATTTTGTGTTTTATTTAGAGACAGGGTCTCACTGAGTTGCTTAGGGCCTCGCTAAGTTGCTGAGGCTGGCTTTGAACTCTAGATCCTCCTGACTCAGCCTCCCGAGTTGCTTAGATTACAGGCGTGCGCCACCACACCTGGCTCCCAGCACTATATATTGAAGAGACTGCCCTTTCTCCAGAGTATGTTTTTACCACATTTGTTGAGGATCAGTTGCTCAAGATTGCTTTGGCTCTTTGAAGTCTTTTTGTTGTTGTTTGTTTCCATATGAATTTTAGGATTTTTTTTTTCTAGTACTACGAAGAATGTCATATTTTGATGGGGATTGAACAAAATCTGTAGATCATTTTGGGTGGTATGGAAATTATAACAATATCGTTCAGGTCCTTGAACATGAGAGGTCCTTTTATCAGTGTTCTTTCTATATTTTTCATTCTTATTTTTACTTCCTCAGTAAGTTTATTCTTAGGTTTTTTTGGAAGGGGGATTTTCCCCCCTTTTTGGTAGCTATTATAAATGGGATTGCTTTTCTGCTTTCTCAGCAAATTCATTATTGCATAGAAAATTTACTGATGGTTGTATGTTGATTTTTGTGTACTTTGACTTTACTGAATTTGTTTTCAGTTCTAATAGTAGTTAGCGTAAAGTCTTTAGGTTTTTATACATATAGAATCATCATCTCCAAACAGGGGTAGTTTGAGTTCTTCCCTTCACATTTGTTTGCCCTTTTATTTCCCTGGCTAAAACCTCTAGATTGTGTTAATAAGAGTGGTGAGCATAAACAACCCTTGTCGTCTTCCTGATCTTAGTAGAAAGATTTTCAGCTTTTCCACCTTCAGTATGATATTGGCTGTGGGTTTGTCATATGTAGCTTTTATTATATTGAGGTACCATCCTGCTATACCTAATTTGTTCAGGACTTTTACCATGTAGGGGTGTTGAATTTTATTAATTGCTTTTTCTGCATTTATTGAGATGATCTTATGATTTTTATCTTTCATTCTGTTGATTTAAAGGATTACATATATTGATTTTCATGTGTTGAACCATCCTTACATCCTTGGGGTGAAAGCAGCTTGATCTTCGTGACTGATTTTTTTGACTGATTTTGTTGTGTTGGATTTTTGCATGTATATTTATTAGGGATAATGGTGTATAGTTTTCTTGTTGTATACTTGTCTAGTTTTGGTAATAGGGTAATGCTGGCTTCAGAATAAGTTTGGAAGCATTCTTTCCCTTTCAGTTTCTTGGAATAGTTTGAGAAGAATTAGCCCTTTAAAAGTCTGATAAAATTCAGCAATGAAACCATCTGGTCTTAGGTTTCTCTTTGTTGGAAAACTTTATTTCTAGTTCAATCTCATTACTTATTGGTCTATTCAGGTTGTTTATGTTCTCAGGTTTCAGTTTTGGTAAGTAACATATATACCAAAAACTTTTTCATTTCTTCTTCTGTTTTCAATTTTTTGTAGCACACATGTAGTTTTCCCTGGTAGTCCTTAATGATTCTTTGTATTTCTGTGATATTCTTTATAATATCTTTTTTTTTTTTCATCTCAGATTTTATTTTTCTGGATCTTCTTTCTTTTTCCTGCCCCCTTGTTCTGACTTAAAGCTTTGTTAATAATTTTGCTTATCTTCTCATAAAAAAAAATTCTTCATTTCATTAATCTTTTGTATTTTTGCCACTATTTCTGCTCTGATTTTTTTTTTAAAGGTACGCACTTGCTCCTATAAACTTACCTCTTCGTATTGCTTTTTCTGTCTGTCATAGTTTTGGAATGTTATATTTCTATTTTCATTTGTTTCAAGAAATGATAAATTTCTCTTGATTCCTCCCTCCTTTCTACCTTCCTGGAGATTGAACCTAGGGCATGCTAACAAAGCACTGAGCTACACCCCTGGCCCTGTGTATTTTATTCTGAAACAGGGTCTTGATTAATTGCCAAGGATGCCCCATTGTTTATTCAGAAATGAGTTGTTCAGTCTCCACGTAGTTGTATAATTTCTAAAATTTTTCTTGTTGGCTTCTGGCTTCATTGCATTATTATCTAGTTTCACTCCATTGTTATCAGAAATGATGCAGAATGTGATTTCAATTTTTTTTAATTTTTTTTTTAAGACTTGAGTCCTAATATATTTTCTGTTCTAGAGAAAGTTCCATGCACTCGTGGAAAGAATGTTTTTTGCACTGGTAAATGTTAAGTTTTTTTTTGTTTTTTTGTTTTGTTTTGTTTTTGTTTTGTTTTTTTGCGGTGCTGGGGATTGAACCCAGGTCCTTGTGCTTGTGAGGCACTCTACCAACTGAGCTATGTCCCCAGCCCCTTGTAAATGTTAAGTGTATTTGATCTCTTGTTTTTGTTTGTTTATTTGTTGTAGTTTGGAATTGGGGATTGAACCCAGAGGCACTTAACCACAGCTACATCTCCAGCCCCTTTTCTTTAGTTTGGTCTGATTTGTCCATTGATGAAAGTGGGGTGTGTTGAAGGTCCCCCATTATTATTGATGTGGAACACATTTCTCCTTTTTTGTCTAATAATAATGTTTTATAAAATGGGGTGCTCTGACATTAAATGCATACAGATCTATAATCATCATCTCCATTATTGAATTGTTCCCTCGACCATTTAAAAAGTGACTTTCTTTGTCCCTTTTTACAAATTTTGTAGTGACCATGATACTTGGTATTTGTTCATTCATTAACGATTATTGAATGTCTAAGCCACATAAAGCCCTAGCTGGGTAAAGATATATATAGAGAGAGACATAATTATAGACTTAACAAAGTAGCTGAGAAGCTAGACACTTCATTGCACATACTATTAGTTTGATAACAGCTAAAGGAGATTTGTAAGGTAATGTAACAGGTGAAATGTACTCTTGGAAGAGGACATGGTGGGGGGGGGGCAAGGAAAAGACCCAGGAAGAGAGGTGTTTGAACAGAATTTTGAAGGATGATTAAGAATTGGCTCGATCTGGATGACCCAGGGGAAATATTCCTAGGATCAGAGGGAAAACTAGAAGAACCAAAGAGTGCATTTGAAATATCAGTAACTGAAGGGCAAGGGAAAAAGATGGTATAGGAATGGAATGAGACTGCTGCATGCCAATTGGGGACACAATCATAGATGGCATTCTGTGTCTTGGTCTTTATCATAGAAATAATAACCATTAACAGAAATATGAAACTGTATTTGTTAAGAGAAGAATTGAGAAACTGAAGTGTATAAACTCAGTGGCACACCGGAGGCCCTCGGTTTGCTTCCTAGCACCACACAAAATAGAGTACAAGTGGGAAAAGAGAAAAAAAAGTAGAAATTTTTGCTTGTTAGAAATAATATATAGGCCTTTTGTTTAGAAACTGATTTAATCTTGGGGTGCTGAAAATGCATTATGAGGAACTAATATGAACAGTGGTAGACAAACCATATTGTAATATTAATGTAATTTTATGATGCTGTGAAAAAATGATCACAAACTAGAAAAAATCCTGAAATGTTTTACCAAGTCAAAAAACGCAAAGACTGAAGAATGTGAATAAGGAAGTTAGCTATCTACAAATATTTGAAAGAAATTTACACTTTATTATTTTGGATCTCAGAGTGGAACTAGTTAAAAGTTACAAAATGGACCAAATAGAGTACAATCGGAAAGTAAGGAACACTTTGACATGGTGTGCGCCTCTCTCTCTCTCTCTCTCTCTCTCTCACACACACACACACACACACACACACACACCTGTAATCCAAGTGCCCCAGGGTTCAAGCTGAGTTCAAAAAGAAAAAGAAAAAAACTTTATGGTTATTGGTCCATCAAAGAGAAGAATTATCCTCCTCAGGGTAAACGAGTATCTTACCACCAGAGGTCCAACAGAAGCTGAATGGCATCTGTTATTCATGCCATAGAAGAAATTCCAGATTTAAGTGAGATATTGAACTAGATGTACTACATATAAGTCCTTTAATATTTATATTCCATTCAGATGTCCCCTGCTTATTCTTCAGAGGATCATTTTCCCTGTTCTTTCTAGAAGACAGTATGGTGTAGAAGAATTAAGTTGCCAGTCAGGTCTGGAACAATATACTAGTGATCCTTTTGAACTATATATACAGCATAAATTTATTTGCTCTATTTTTTGAGTACTCCAAGATTCTTCCTTATCAACTATTTTTTTCATTGAATGGTAAATTGATAGGTTGTGCCTTTTACATTTCTCAAATTAGTAATTGTGTATTTAAGGTAATTCTTTTTACTAGGTACAGTGACAGCTATTTAGTTGTGTTAAAATCTAGGAAGGGTGGTAACCATGGTCACATGAAAAAATAGTGTTTATTTCAGCAGCCTGCTTACTGCAAATGATAGCATGCTGAAAATTTAAGCAATTATATTGAAATAGATATCAAAGTAGTTATTACTACTTAGTGCCTTAGTTTGTTGATTTAAGCAATGTATTCAAATATCATGATAGCATATTGCATTCTAATAAAATATACCTCAAATTTTCAGCAATCAAAAGAAGTGACAATTTATACATATGATCCTCAAATTCTCAATTTGCAAAAGGAAGAAAGAAGATATTTATCCCATTTTTAAATAGATTTTTGCCTCTGAAGGAAGCAAACACCTTTACGCTGAAATGACCCACTCGATTAGCATTAAAAAATAATAAAAGGAAACAGGAAATAAAGAATAGAGTCTTTTACAAATGTCATTGAGCTGAAAGCTGTTAAAGTGGTTGTTTGATATGAAGTGAGGTGGACTTAAATATTTTATTTCCTCTATTTCTTGTAGACCATGTATTGAATGTACATAGTATAATTATAACACTTCTCAGAAAAAATTAGTGTGTTTCAAGAATTAAGATTCTTACATTGGGAAAATAAAGGGAAATGCTGTTTTTAATGTCATTTTTATATGATAAAAGCAAATTTATTTTACTACTTAATACAGAATTGAAACTATTTCTAAAGTAATTGCTTACAGCAATATATGGTATAGAGGAATGGAAAATAGCAAGTAGGTATGTGGATATAGGGGAATCTGAATAAAAATTTTTGAATGTTTCAAAATCCCTGCGGAGTATGGTGGATGATTTAAATACCTAATAACCCTGGTGAAAGTCAAAGACTATCAATTTTACTCCACCAAAGTCTGAGATTTTGCTGCTTTTTAAAGCCCTTTAAGTCTGGATGTCTTATCTCCAAACCTTCTGTGTCTGCCACTGGACAAAGGATGGAAAGAAGAGAGACCCAGGAGATAAGCCTATATATCTGTGAATACATGTGATAATATCAAGAATATAATTAGCCACACGTGTTGGTGCAAGCCTGTTTCCTAGGCTGAGGCAGGAGGCTTCCAAGTTCAAGGTCAACCTGGGCAATTTAAGTGATACCCTGCCTCAAAATACAGGGGTAGGGGAAGCCAGGCGTGGTGGCGCACTCCTGTAATCCAAGGTACTTGGGAGGCTGAGCCAGGAGGGTACTTTGGAGGCTGAGCCAGGAGGATCACAAGTTCAAAGCCAGCCTCGGCAACTTAGCAAGACCCTAAGCAACTCAGTGAGACCCAGTCTCTAAATAAAATACAAAATAGGGCTCGGGATGTGGTTCAGTGGCCGAGTGCCTCTGAGTTCAATCCCCTGTTCTAAATAAAAATTAAATAAATAAAGGAGTAGGGATGTAGCTTAGTGGTAGAGCATTCCTGAATTTAATCTCAGTACTGCCAAAGAGGAGTGGGAAGTCTTTGGCCTCACCAATACCTAAAAAAATTAAGTACCAAGTCTAGTTATTTTCTAGACAAATGCCTATGTATTACATCTTAATGTTACAAACACAACCATGCATTATTATAATTATTACTTAACTATCTGTATTAATTTCCTTAGCCCATTATTGCTTTTTTTGTAGTTATTTTTGCTATTTTTGGCAAATATGTTCCAAATATTTTATGTTGTAAACAATTAATTACATACATATTTTTTGAAACTGCTTTTAAATCAAAAGAAAAATGTTCTTAAAATTACATGATAAACTTGATGTTCTTTGTTCTTGTATATTTGTATCACTGTACAGTTGCTTGCTTTCAGGCTGAAGAACTTGTTTTAGTATTTCTTGTAAAAATAGTCTGTGAGCAACAAATTCTGTTTTTGTTTATCTCAGAAAGCATTTCACCTTCATTTTAGAAAGATTCCTTTGCTGGATATAGAATTCTTGGTTGCCAGGTTTTTGTTTGTGTGGCACTGGGATCCAAACCTAGGGCCTCACTCATGCTAAGTACTGCTGCTTTCTGGATTCCATTGTTTCTGATGAGAAATAAGGTGTTAATTTTAATTGAGATTCCCATGTAAGTACTGCATTGGTTTTCTCTTGCAATTATCAGGATTTCTCCTTGTCTTTAACACTGCAGCATTTATATATATGTGTCTGTCTGTGGATCTCTCAGCATTTATCTATGCAGTTCATTAAGCTTCCCCGGATGTGTAGCTTATTGTTTCTCAATAAATTTGGAAAGCTGTCTGCCATTATTTCTTCAAATATTCTCTCATGTAGATGTAAGCCAGGCTGCTTTTGCTTTTGGGGGTCTTATATTTGCTTCTGAGTTTCCTTTGTTGTCTTTTCACAGTGTCACTACTTTACAATTATGAGTGAATTTCATCGGCCTGAATTTGCTTTTTCTACTCAATCTAGAAAACCAGGTAATTGGTCTTATTAAATTATGTCCTAAGTAAGAGCAAAATGGCTTTGCTGGAGCCCTGAAAGGCCATACTATGAGCTGTGACCAGACAGCTTCAATCAAAGCTCCCCACACCCTGAGACAAGAATTAGATACTGTCCACCCAGTTAATTGGATTCTGTCCAGCAGATCTGGATTCCTAGGATTGGCTTCTAGAAGTCTGCTCTTCTGGTGAATGTTACTGGTATTGTCTTCCATATTTTTTGAAAAAACAAAGTCAAGAATTTTCAAGAAACAGCAACATACTCTGCAATTTTTGCCAGTGTTGGAACAGTGACTTCTAAACACTTCAAGGTACTGGCATGGAACTTACAACATGGTAGCATGTGTCAGCCCAATTCAATAGCCATCATTGACAGATGGTTTTGAAAGTGCTCTCTCTGGATCAAAGACAAAAAGTTGAGCAATTGTAAACACAAAGGAAATGGAAGAGAATTTAAAGTGACTGAATATGAAATAACTGGGTTCACCAGTGCCAGAAAGAAGCAGAATAGAAAGAAACAATGTAATGTGTTAAGTCTAGTAAATGCTTCCAAACAATACACACAATCAAGAGAAAGGCAAGATAGATACACAATACAGGCCAAACACCCAAATAAGGAATATTTTGCAATTCATGAGATGCCCTGAGAGAACATTTAAAAACAAAAAAGATACTGCATTAATAGCTTGAATATAAATAAGTAGTATGGAACTCTGAAATGTATTTGAAACAGGCTGTATTTGATGGGAGTATGATGAGGAGTTAATTTTTTTTTTTTTTTTTTTTTTTTGGTATTGGGGATTGAACCCAGGGGCACTCCACCACTGAGCCACATCCCCAGCCCTATTTTGTATTTTTATTTAGAGACAGGGTCTCTCTGAGTTGCTTAGGGTGTCACTAAGTTGCTGAGGCTGGCTTTGAACTCTTGATCCTCCTGCCTCAGCCTCCCAAGTGCTGGGATTACAGGCATGCACCACCGCGCCCGGAAGGAGTTAATCTTGTTGTCTTCACTGTTTAAGCCCCTATTTCACATTTGAACTGGTTTTTGTTTGTTTGTTTGTTTTTAATCCCCCTGGGATATGTGTGTGTGTATGTGCATATGTGTAGGCACACACTTTGGGGAAGCCAGGGTCTGCGCGCAAAAAAAAAAAAAAGGAATGACTAAAAGGACAGAAGGGATGTCATGCACAATGACATGCCTTTAATCCCAGAGGGTTGCAAATTTGAGGCCAGCCTCAGCAATTTAGTGAGACACTGTCTCAAAGTAATGAAAAGGAGTGGGGATGTAGTAGCTCAGTTGTAGAGTGCCCTGGGTTCAATCCCTAATGCTGCCTAAATAAATAAAGCCTAATAATAGCTATTGGTAGTCGTACCAATGTTTTCCAGGAATCATGTATTCAAAGCCTCACTTCAGAAGACATGAGACAGGAGAGATGGTATTGTGTACTATCCCTTTTTTTAAATTAGTTTTTGATGGACCTTTTATTTATTTATTTACTTGTGGTGCTGAGAATTGAACCTAGTGTCTCACATATGCTAGGCAAGCACTTTATGACTGAGCTACAACCCCAACCCTGTACTGTCCCTTTTATGCCTGATAGTTCTAGATAGTTCTCTAAACTGTGCCCTGCAGAGTGTTGAAAGAAGATCCCCACAGATGCAGACCCTTCCCACATGGATCCGCCCTCAGAGAAGCTAACTATTTGGAAGGGCAGAGAACTTGACCTTTTTTCTTTATCTCTTTACCCCTCCCTTGGTAACTGAAAGCTTCCTAACAATTGAATTCATTAGAAAGGAAGAAAATATTCCAGAGAGGTAAGACTTGTTCTTTGTGTTCCTTATTTGAAGTTTTAAGTCAGTAGGATGGCCTCATCATTGAAAAGTTGTACCAGGGGTACAGAGGGTAGCTTTGAAATTTTAGGTATTAACCTATAAGCTAATTTTATCATCACTGGTGAATAATTATAACATCCTTTCTGTTTTTATGAAGATTAAATAATAATCCTAAATGGGAATACTTTCAGTGTTCTGAAAGTGTGTAAAAATAAATAAGGGGTTGTTTATGTCAGGTGAATCTGTTGTCTATCAATGAAGAATATCAGACCACGAATCACTTTCAGGTAACTTTTAGGGGTTTTTGGTTTTTTTTTTTTTTTGGAACCAGGGATTGAACTCAGGGACACTTGGCCACTGAGCCACTCCCCAGCCCTATTTTGTATTTTATTTAGAGACAGGGTCTCACTGAGTTGCTTAGGGCCTCGCTAAGTTGCTGAGGCTGGCTTTGAACTCCCAATCCTCCTGACTCGGCCCCCAAGTCTCTTGGATTACAGACGTGCGCCACCACACCCGGCTTAGGGGGTTTTTATTGGTAACGTGCCAGTTTACCAGTGAATGGTCAGAGTACACTGAATCTATGGAACTCTGATTGAAGTTGGTCCATTTCTTATTTTGGCCATATGTGTGTGTATATATGATATACATATATATATGATATATGCATATATATATATATATCATAAAAGCCAGCAGAGAATCTGGTCTGTAAATGTCTTTAAATGGTTCAAGAAACTGGTGCAACTAGATGAACTCCAGCAAATGAAAGCAAATGTAGCTTTTGTTCTGTTCAATCCTGCCCTCCTATCATGATACTTCTCCAAATGTGTCCTCTTGACCCCAAACATGCTCTTAGTTTTGTGGGCTAAACTAGAAAGACTGGGGGCAAGACAAATAACATTAGAGCAACTGAAATGGAAGATTTAACCTATAGTGGCAAGTCCTTACTGCTCACTTTTTTTTTTTCTTCCCCCAAATTCTGGGCCAGGCACAGTGGCACACTCCTGTAATTCTGGTAATTCAGGAGCCCGAGACTGGAGGATCAGAAGTTCAAGGCCAGCAGCCTCAGTAACTTCACAAGATCCTGTCTCAGTCCTAGAGTGCCCTGGGTTCAATCCAAATACCAGAAGTGGGGAAAAAAAAAAAATCTGAATGTGTTTTGCTATCACAGTGCTTCTCTGCTGACATAATAATTAATGAAATTTAACTTGTTAGAGGTTTGATAATAAATTACCAGCATACTAATTCATAATATTTAAACTCTTTTAAGGAAGATTTAACAATGTTTTTGCCAAATTATTAGCTTTTTCTTTGTAATGACAATGTTGTGGGGTACAACTTAAGAACAGACCGATCACCACTGAGAAGTCCAAATTTGAGGGTCTTTATTGGCTGGCTGACTGTCTCAGACAACACCCCAAAAATGGCTATTGGGAGAACAGCTCCAAGCACAGGGTTGCAGGGGCTTTTATACCATAAGTCAGTACATCAATCATAAGAGTCTATTGCTATGATTCAAAATTAAGATTCAAAACTAACATCATGAGATCTAAAATCATAAGTAGAAGGGGAAGTGGATCAAAATGACATTTGTTGGGTACAAGTTAAAGAATGGTTACAATCACCGTTGACATGGTACATGATTTAAGAAAAATAGGAATCAAAAAGAACAATTTTACATTATATAAGAATTATCATTTTTGTGTTGCCAAACATGCTATGCTAAGCAACTGCTGATGGGTACAGAGGCAGGGTGTTCCCACAGGAGAAATTTCCCACATGACATGGAGTGTCAGGGTAAAATGAAGTCTGTTTAGTCATTGCCTCTGTAGCCTGGCCTATAACATTTCCATGGAGTCAAATATGTCAACCCGTCACAGACACAAATGTGACTTAAACACTATGCCTTGACCAAGTTCTTTTAATTTGTCACTTGTTTTCTCATTTGAATGTGGTAGGAGCAACATTGCATTAACCAAGAATCAATGGACTCATGGGAGAATTTATTAAAACAGCAATTCAACCCATAAGGAATTCGCTCTTTAAAACAATTGTCAGGACAGTTAGCATTGATTTAGCTACCCTGAAACACAAGGTAATAAATACAAAAATCTACATCTGAGTCCTAGAGCTCTCCCAATACTTATCTGAGGTGGCTTCATTAACGCTCATCTTACCAGTCCTTGGAGAAGGAGGAAGGGGAAGCACCTCAATTTAAACTAATTCTCAGAGAAAACTTAAACTTGACTTAAGCCGGGCGTGGTGGCGCACGCCTGTAATCTAAGAGACTTGGAAGAGACTTGGGAGGCTGAGTCAGGAGGATCGCGAGTTCAAAGCCAGCCTCAGCAACTTAGCGAGGCCCTAAGCAACTCAGTGAGACCCTGTCTCTAAATAAAAAAATACAAAATAGGGCTGGGGATGTGGCTCAGTGACCAAGTGTCCCTGAGTTCAATCCCTGGTTCAAAAAAAAAAAAAACAAAAACAAAAAAAAACTTGACTTAAGCTTAATCTATACATGCTTTGTTTTCTGATTCTAGCAACTAATATGTTTTTTTTTGTTTTGTTTTGTTTTGTTTTTGCGGTGCTGGCGACTGAACCCAGGGCTTTGTACTTGCGAGGCAGGCACTCTACCAGCTGAGCTATATCCCCAGCCCTGTTTTTTTAAAATAATGTTTTTTGTTTGTTTTTTGCAGTGCTAGGGATTGAACCCAGGGCATTGTGCTTGTGAGGCAGGCACTCAACCAACTGAGCTATGTCCCCAGCCCTAAAATAATGTTTTAGTGGTAGATGGACACAATATCTTTTGTGGTGAGGATCGAACCCAGTGCTTCACACGTGTAAGGCAAGTGCTCTACCACTGAGCTACAGCCCTGCCCTGTTTTATTTGTTTTAATGAGATTCTAAAATACTATTTTATCTTGGGTAGTTCTGAAAAAGAGGTCCTACTCCCAGCTGTGCCCTACCAAAAAAGCTACCAAAAGTAAGGATGATTGTGACTTAAAATAATCAACTTCTATTAACTCATTCGTGAGACGTCCTTGAGAAGATGAAATTTATACATCCTAAAGAGTGTTCAATACAAATGACCAAGTTTATATTTTACATCAAAGGACTATTTATTTGATACCCCATACACCTCTGTCTGTTGGTAGTGGCTAAACGTGAGGGTTTTGCAGTTGTACTCAATCTGCATGGACCTCAGCAGAGCTAGAAAAATGAGTCAAACGCTCTCATTGCATTATCCGAAATATCCAGCACCTGCTCTCTAGTAACTACCCCCGACTGATCTTGTTTCTACAGAATGGTTATGAATTGTCTTTCTTGTTCATGTACAATGGTTCATTTTGTATTTTGTTGAACCAGAGATAGAATACAGCCTTTCTCTTTGATTTACACAAACACACACACATTCCCATGAAGTGTTTGTACATATGTCAGATTTATTGAAAGTTTGGAGTGACGGAATTTATAAAGTGAAATTATTATTATTATTATTGTTATTATTATTATTATTATTGGGGTACTGGGGATTGAACCCAGGGGCACTCCACCACTGAGCCACATCCCCAGCCCTATTTTGTATTTTATTTAGAGACACGGTCTCACTGAGTTGCTTAGGGCCTCGATAAGTTGCTGAGGCTGGCTTTGAACTCTTGATCCTCCTGCCTCAGCCTCCCAAGTGCTGGGATTACAGGCGTGCGCCACCGCGCCCTGCAAGTGAAATTATTAATTTAACTTTGAACATTAAATGTTCCTGTTTGTAAAAAGTCCCTTAGCCATTTCCTGCCATGTTTTTTAGCCTCTTTATTCTTGAACTATGCTGCCAAATTTCTGATCCTATCTACCCACTTGAGTATTTTAGCCTTTCTTTACTTCCTTTTCCCTGGTGAGTTTGTACCCCAAGTTCTTCCTTTCTACCCCCAAGCAATGCTTCATGGTATTTTTCTAAAAACAATTTTCTAACATGTCTCTTTAAGGGAAGCTGATGCCACAGCAGAATCTACTGAGGCCTCCAGGTGGTCAGCTGTCACCTCCACAGTGGCGTTCACACTAAGACTATGTTCCCCAGACTACTCTCAACAGGTGACTACACAGTGAGGCTGCTGGAGTGGGCCAGTCTTGACTAAGACTTCTCTACAGGAACCCCTTGGGTACTTAGGTACGGTCCATTGATCTTGACCTGGCCAGACTCTCAGAGCTGTGCTGCAGTTCAAGGCCCATTCTAACGATTATTTCTTTCTGGACCCCTTTCATAGAAATCAGAAGCTCATTGCAATCTGAAGGCTCTCCTTGCCTACTCTGGACTCCCCATTTATCTTTCACATCTTCCCACCCACTACTAAAGCTATTGCATATGTAATCCCATCTGCTTTTTGGAAGATGTGAACTAAAACACTCCCTAAAAAGAACTATAATGCCAGTTTTAAAGATCATTATTGTTAAATGGGCATGGGGGTGCTTGCCTGTAATGCCAACTACTGGTGAAGCTGAGGCAGGAGAATTGTAAGTGGAGGCCAGCATTAGATACTTAGCAAGGCTCTGCCTCAAATTAAAAAAAAAAAAAAAAAAAAAAAAAATGGCTGGGTTGTAGCGTGGTAGAATGCCCCTAGGTTCAATCCCCAGTACTGCCCGTCACCCGCTCCACACACAGACCAAAAAAAAAAAAAAAGGAATTTTTTTTTTCCATCCTATCACACGAAGCATAATCAGGTAGTATCTTTGCTTATGATATTTGGAAAATGTGAAATATCTTTGTAGGTAGCATGCATTTCTCCTTAGCAATCAGGTTAAAGTTTGTCTGAGGACCAAGCACTAAAGTTAAATAAAGATCCAAACTTAAGAACTTTTTTCTCTTTCTTCCTAAGTTAAAGAAAATGATGAGGTCCTGATCCTCAGTCTTGAATTGCCTCAGAATCACTTCAGTCCATTGAAAGGCCAGTGGTCATACAAGTAGTCACACTACTAGTGTCATGCTTCTGGAAACTTTGCTGAGACTAGAAGACACTTAGCACCTGGTTCATAAAGAAATCTCTGCAGTCCTTCCCATAAACAACCAATAAACAACCTTGTCAAACTTACTAGTCTGCTACTCTTCACCCAGTTTTTAAGGACTTATTCCATATAAAAATGGATTATTCCCCCCTTCTCCCCTTTTTAAAGCACTCCATAATTTTCTTCCACTTCTATTCTACATAATGAAGCATTCAAACTAAAAAAAATGTACATAGTTATCCTGAAGAACAAGATCATTTATGTCACAAAAGCTTGATTATCCCCTCTAGGCCCAGAGTGGTGATAAGTAACTCAAATATAAGGCTGAAAATACAAGACAGCTAATTTTATGGTAGGTTGCTGTGCTGTTAAATTAACAAATCGGTCGACTACACACATTCTCATTTTCACATCTCCTTGATGGTGGACAGTTGAACATCTGCTGGTATCAATCATTGTTAAGTTCCAGCAAAATCCTGGCAGTACAAACCTCTTTTTTACCAGCCACTTGAAAGGGGTTTATTCTTGGTATCTCTACCATACTATGGCTGAGTTGAATTAGTTGACTGCAGAAATTGTTATAGCTCCAATACTTTGGAGATTAAGCATTCTCATCTTTACAGAAGAAATGGTAATTCAGAGCGTTCATTTACTGGTACACGACCATGCAGTCAATGTTAATGCAAAAAAGTAAGTCTCTTGACTCAAAGGTACAGGAACGTAAGTAAAAGACAAGGAATTTCACATAGACTTGATCTTGTTACTTTTACACTCTGGGTTAAGCTTAGACATTTCTTATGTAATCGAATTTTTTTAAACTTTGCAATCAAACACACACTTTTTTGAGTTATTTGGAAGATAAAGTGAAAATGTAATTGTGGAGGTAAATATTTAACAATCAGCTCTTGGAGTTGATGTCTTGATAAGTAGCATTTAATGATTTCCATGGTATCAATATTCCTCCAATTTCAAGTGACTGATGGTTCAGCAACTAGCTGACAGTTTAACAATCACCTCTCACAAAGTCCCGGGCAGCACCTGAGCCAGCTGCAACACACTGTGGAATGTATAACACTTTGCATACGCAGGTACTCAGTAAATATTGGCTTCTCATCTTCATGAGTCCCTTCAACCAAGCTATGTAGCTGTTGTTTGATAAACACTATTTTAGTTCCTCAAGATATATCATTATATTTATCTGTAAATAAAGTTAACTCTCAGGTGTGCCTTCATAACATTTCACAATTGTTGAGGACATATTTGGGATGCTCTTTCTACAAAATACAGGATGTGCAAAGTACGAGGACTACATTTTGTAGGACCCTTGTGGCTTCCCAGAAAGGTGGACATTCCCCAGAGTAGCTGAAACTAAGATACTTGTGGAGACCATAAAGCAGGAGAGAAAAGGTGACTTCAAATACAAGCACTGAATGGCAGGCGTATGCTCTGGATTATAATTTAGCTTGATTTTATACAGCAACACTGGAACAAGAAGTAACAAACTTCTGTACTCTTAACAATTTCTCTAAACAGTTTTATAAGGGTCAGCTGTCCTATTTATTTGCTTGCATTACATTTAAAGATGCCCTATCAACTTCCATTTCAAACCAAGTAGGAGTAACATACAGAATTATTCTCCCTTTGTAAACAACTGTAAAACTGGATAATATGTAAGAGACAACTGTGTTCCAACATTCAGATCATACTATGTTCAAGATTTTGATCTCAAGAGAAGAGAAACAACTGCAGTGAACCTCAAGATTGTGGTAGATTTCTTCCTAGAGGAAGGGTTGCTAGATAAAATGTAGGGTATTTAGTTAAATCTCAGATATACGAGAAATTTTAGATCACAACAACAAAAAATTTTTAGTTAGAAGTATTTATAATTTTCTATTTTTATTTTCCAAATCTGGCAGCCCTGCTTAGAAGCAATTTTTAGGCTCTGACACAGGGAAAGGAAATCCAAATAGAGAGCACTAATTTCAGGGTGAGACAAATACTAGTTTGGTGAGGCTGCAGTGACTAGAGGTTTGTAGGGCAAAATACTGGAAGGGATTACACTACGTAACAGGAAGGAGCCCTAAAAATTTTCACAAGGACCTTCTTGATTTCTTGACCCTATACTATTAGGTGTTTGCATAGGGTGAAACACCACAAGGCTAAGGTCAGTAGGCAAAGAACAAAGGCCAAAGAGTTAACATAGGCTCAGGGACATCTGAATTCCATCCATCAAGGTCATAGAGTTGTCTTTGAGCATTTAGAGCTATCAAAGGAAATCTAAGACTTCATACCTTAGTAATAGGACTGTATTGATGTTAAAATAAAGGTAACACTAGACCCAAAGTAAGAAAGCTTTAAAACAAGCCTCAGGTAGGTGTAGCTCAAGAGTAGAGCACTTGCCTCACAGGTGTGAGGGTCTGGTCTTGATAACCAGTACCGTGAAAAATTGAAACAAGCCTCCAAAGAATATGATCTTTGTAAGTAATTAACTGCCTACCTAAAAATGTTAACATTTGTTTTTAAACTGAGGATTGAACCTAGCAGTGCTTTACCACTAAGCTTTACCACTACATCCCCAGCCCTTTTTGTTTTTATTTTACTAAACCTTACTAAGTTGCACAGGATGGCATCAAATTTGTAATTATTCTACCAGAGCCTCTGAAGTGGCTGGGTTTAAAGGTGTTTGGTGTAGCACCACATCTGGCTTAACTTTTTTTTTCTTTTTTAAAAGACAACAAAATGTCAAAACAAAGCAATATTGTAGTGTCCAGCATTCAATAATAAAAAAAAATACTGGACATACAAAAACATATCAGATTCTGACCATTAACTAAGAGAAAAACCATAGAAACAGTACCAAATGTGATAGAAATGAACAAATCAGCTAATGAGACTGGAACAGTTATTTTTAAATATGCTCAAAGATTTAAAGAAAAACAAAATGGGAGGAAGATTGAAAATATAAACAAATTGGACAAATCATTTTCCTCCCTAATGCCACTTCACTTTAGGTTAATATTATGTACTGTGAACACAGGTCTAATAGCACATGAAGGCAAGAAAAAAATGTCTTGACTCATCATTTCCCATGAGACATCAGGGAAAAAGTGAGGGTAATCAGAAAAGATTGAATTTCTCCTGAAGAGTTTATTCTCACTTTCTATAAAGAAATAGTCAAATTCTAGGCTGGTGAGATGGTACACATCTATAATCTCAAGAGACGTGGGAGGCTGAGGCAGGAGGATCACAAGTTCCAGGCCAGCCTCAGCAATTTAGAAAAACCCTGTCTGGAAAAAAAAAGAGAGAGAGAGAGAGAGAGAATTAAGCTTGTAGGTCAGTGAATAAAGCACCCTGTGTTCAATCTCCCATACCATAAAAAAAAAAGATAATTGTCAATTTTTACTGTAAATCATTCCAGAAAATATAGATCTGGAATACAAGCTTTTGCCCTAACCCACTCCATCTTAGAGATAGAGACAGGTGGCTGCAGAGTCTCATGTCATGATTACAGACAAGTTCAGGAGGATTGGGATATACAGTAATAAAATGCAGTGGGGTTTTGTTTTTTGTTTTTTGTTGTTTTAACCTTTATATAAATTGTTGTTTGGCAGTGCTGGGTCCTCACACATACTAAGCAAGTGCTCTACCACTAAGCTATAGCTCTAGCCTCTACAGATAGTCTTTTAAATGTTTTCTTAGCTGGGCGCGGTGGCGCATGCCTGTAATCCCAGCACTTGGAGGCTGAGGCAGGAGGATTGCGAGTTCAAAGCCAGCCTCAGCAACTTAGCGAAGCCCTAAGCAACTCAATGAAACCTGTCTCTAAATAAGATACAAAATAGGGCTGGGGATGTGGCTCAGTGGTCAACTGCCCCTGGGTTCAATCCCCAGTACCAAAAAGTAAGTAAGTAAGTAAGTAAGTAAGTAAATAAATAAATAAAATGTTTTCTTTCCGTATTATGTGCAAATGTATTTGGATAAGTCAACTACTTTTCCTGTATGTTAAGAAAAGATTGGTGCCTTTTAATAAAAATTAAAAAGGAAAAAGCTTTGCTGCTAAAGAAATATAATTTGTATTCACAAAGTTTTGGCTTAGGTTCTATGTTATTCTCCGTAGCTGTTTTCTCTTCTTCCCACATATGAAAAAAAATGTGTTTTATCTTTGGCATTTTCATTTTACCCTTCATCTCTTCCTTTCTTCCTCCTCTCCTCTCTCCCCTCTTTTGAATCCCATTCAAAATTTTCTGTGCTCAATCAACATTAGATAATATTACCAAACTGTTGTATCATTATCTGGGAAAATAAAAATAAATACTAACCACTAAATAATCCATGCTTAATATCTCATGGTGAAAATGAAACCTCTAGTATCAGGAAGTAATTGATTTGTTGGTCCACCATGAAGTTAAACAGGGTCCAGTCTGCTCAGACACAGCTGTGCTGGGGGGGTCAGATTGTCCATTACACCCCACAACATGTTCTAAGAAGCATTCTGCAACCACAATGCCAAGAGAATACATTTCTTCTATTGCCAAACTTCACCTCAGTTGGCCAGTACAATAAGAGGGCATGCAAGGACAGTGCCTTTTCACAATCGGATCCAGTATTAATTACATCATTTGAAATTCAAACACAATTAGCCATGCCCAAGCCTTAGCGTTTTAAAATGCCACTTCAGAGAACCAAGAGACTGAAGAAGACTCCATACAATAAAATCCAATTCAAATTGAACTGTTTGCCATAGCCTTATCAGATTCAGGTCCGAGTGTCTTGGAAAGGACTAAAGGCTCTCCCAGATCGTCTCTTGTGAACAAGATGAGAAAACAACTGACTGAACAAACCGGAGGATTACAGCCTGTTCTCCAGATTCCCGTCATCTAATGTGGGGGTGGGGCAGGGGAGGAAACGGGGGAAATACTAAATGGCAAAGCCCATTTGTATGGGAGGAGAGTGTAGAGAGAAGGGAAAAAAGGAAGAAATAGATGTCAGTAGATGGGATGATGTTTTGTTTGTTTTGCTTGGGAGAGAGGAAGTTGGCAGATTAAAATATTCTTGTTCAGACCATTTTTAGTTGAGCTTTATGACTGGCTGAGATGGAGGGATAAGGAAAACAGAGGTACCTTCCCAGAAGATTGTGCAGCATATGTACAAAGAAGATTCAAGAGATTTTAACTGCTCACCAGGCTTCTGGTTGAAAGTACTTAGGAGTATTCTGGATACTATTCTAAACTGAGGATCACATAATGACTAGCTGACTTCTGTGGTTTAAGACGCGGGCAGAATTTAAGAATAGTGTCCAAGGGCTCAAACACCTAAAGCTCTGATTACTAAGAAAATTAGAGTAAAAGTGACAATACTCTTAATATGTATGGAAATACAACAAATGGCATGTCCATGTTCCTCCCAAATTTTCAGTCTCCCCAAAAGCAGGGACCATTCTTTTTTCTTTTACTTACTTTCTTTCTTTCTTTCTTGTTTTTTTTTTTTTTTTGCAGTGCTGGGGGTTGAACCTAGGGTCTTATACTTGCAAGGCAGGCACCCTACCAACTGAGTTATAACCCCAGCCTGTGAACCATTCTTTTACTCAGCACATTGTAGATACAAAATGTTAAAATGAGGAGGCTATAATCACAAAGCACAATGTTGAAAGTTATTGAACACTGAAGAAGACATAGCTTTGGGAAAAGAGTGCTTACTCTGGAACACAGTATTCTCATTTATAGTCTGTCATTCAATAAAAGCTTTTAGTTTGGTTAAAATAAAGTCAGCACTCAGGAGATGAGGCTGGAGAATTGCAAGTTTGAGGACAGACTGGACAACGTGGTGAGACCCCATCTCAAAATAAAAAATAAAAAGGGCTGGGGATGTAGCTCAGTGTTAGTTCCCCCACGTTCTCTCTCTAATACCAGGGGGGAAAAAAAGAGTAGGTGATATTTCTCTCCATAAATTAATAGCTAAGACCTCAAAATGAGTTTGTGCACTTTGAGATCAAAGTGGAAAGGATAAATAGATTGGTATCATTTGTTGACAGCTCCAGGTGGGAGAAATCCAGCACAAATCTTTGTCTTTCTGCATCTCTTTGCAGAGAGAAGATCTTCTCTTTAAAGAGAAGATTATTGTCTTCTTGTTGAGTTGCTATGAGGACTTAAGCAGAATATGTTGGGAAAAAGATATGCGTAAACTTATGGGCTGGGGATGTAACTCGGTGGTAGAGTTATTGCCTAGCATTCTCAAGGCCCTGGGTTTGATCAGCATTGCAAAAATAAATAAATAAAAATGAAAAAGATGTTTATAAGGAAGAGAACACTTTTGTATCATTTTTATGAGAAAATTAGTACATTCTTTGCAACATACATTGAAAAATATTCAAACGACAAGAATTCTCATCTGTTTAGGTCATTTGATTCTAGAAGTTGAAAAGGAATTGGTCTCATTTCCAAATGGAATTAATGATATATGTGGTGGTTTTCTTTAGTTGAAAACAACAATTTTGAATGTAATTTTCACTAGAATGTTAAATTTAAACAACTTTAAATATTATATGCACTGCATAAATAACAATGAAGTTAACAGGTGTGGTGGCGTGTATCTATAATCCCAGCTACTCGGGAGACCAAGGCCAGAGGATTACAAGTTTGAGGCTAGCCTCAGCAATTCAGCAAGACCCTGTCTCAAAAAAATAAAAAGATGTGGGTGTAGCTCAGTATTAGAGTGTCCCTGGGTTCAATTCCCAATACTACAGGAGTGGGAGGACTTTTAACTTATTTTAAACACCTACATCTTAATTTTGCCACCTTACTACTTAGAGACCAGAAAATATGTACACATGAAAGTTATAAGAAGTTATGAGTTATGGAAACCAAAGTTACTCCATAAAATTAATCTCAAGCAACTTCAGTGATAAATTGATTGAATGAATTATATTACCATGTATTACACAGCCGGGTCACAGCATAAGCCTAGGCTGCCTACTTGGCCTTGCCTGTTGTGATGTGGGCGGGTCACATTTTTTTCTGTGGTATTTGGCTAAAGTAGAGCAATTATGTCTAAAAATGATCTGTTTTGCTAGGCCATTCCTTTCCTTATCCTGTAGCTAGGAAGAGTGAACTTTCTTAGGGCTTGTTTTGTCTGCACCTGTTAATATTTTCAGACTGCCTGCTTCTCCGCAGAGGAGCCTGGGCTGTATGAAGCAAGAACGAAATCCATGTTGCCATGTCATCCTTGAGCCCTGAGATCCCTAGTCGAGCCCATCTTTTCTCTATCTTTGTTTTATATATCAAATAAAAAACATAGAGTCTGTACTTAGCGGGAGAAATAGGATGATGTGTATCTATCTATCTGTTTTGTCCTGGAACCAGAGACTCAGCGTCAGATTCCTGTGGTTGTACCCTTACTGCACCACGAACTACTAAAAGTAGTTTTATGACATTAAAATCCATTTACTTTTCTTTGGGTCCTAGGAATTGAACCCAGAGGCACTTTACCATTGAACTACATCTCCAGCCTTTTTTTTTTTTTTTTTTTTTTTTTGAGACAGGGTCTCGCTAAGTTGCTGAGGCTGGCCTCAAACTTGTGATGCTCCTGCCTCAGCCTCCAAGTCTCTGGGATTATAATGCCTGCCACTATACCTGGCAAAGCCCATGTAATTTTTATTGCTAATACCCACCACCCCTAAGTTTTGGTTCATATAGGTGGGTACTGTAGAGGGTTTTAACTCCACACCCAACACAACACAGTTCTCCTCTCTCAGTGGCAGTACAGCAGGTAGAAAATTAGTCAATTTTGGATCTAGAAATCTAAATATCCCAGGTGTTGGGTTGTTTATGTCTGGCTCAGGAAGGGTGGCCCCACCAGCTGTTCTTCTTCCAGAATCATGCCAGCAAGGCAGGATCTCAATTCTCTATCATGAAGGCTGTACCTGCTTTCATGGCACTTTGAAGCTTAATCGACACTTTACACCTTGCAAACTCTATGTTGTGGTAAGAGAAGGAGCAAATCACTTCTACATTTTTCAGATGTACTCCCTAACAACCAATGCAAGTGCCTCAAGCCCTGAAACCTTTTCTGCTGGTACAGACTTCAAATAGGAGCCAAGGCTACCACTTAAGGGAGTGCAGTTTGTGCACTGCACAAAGGCACTCAGCCAATGGGACAAAAGGAAGCTAAGATCCAGCCCATGCTCTGCCTGCCAAATCATGTACCCGTGGAGCTGCATCACCCAGGGGTGCCTTTTCCAAGTTTACACAAAGCCTCCCTATAAGCGATCAGCTGGGCCCTAAACCCAACAATAGCAGTATTGCAGTGTCTCCAAAGAAACATTCTCTTGTATTCCATAAACTCATTATACTTGAATATTCAATTGGTACTCATACATAATTTATGTCATCACTTCACAATGATTTATTTTCAGATTTTTCAGGCCTATTAAAGTGAGCTCCAAATCATCAGAGGAAGGACACATTGCAAATTTTGGTCACGGTCAAAGTAGCTTTTGAAAGGGATTTTCCATTTTCTTCCTGGGACAACACCTTCCATCAGTGAGGATTATTAGTTATCAGATGTCAGTAGATAACACGGGTTTCCCGATAAGCATGATTTCCTGCTCCTTGGCTGCAAACACATCTGATCTGCTACATATCAATATGTCCTTCCAAGGCCACTGAACATACCTGCCATGTGGGAATGTCCTTGTCACTGGGTAAGTCTGGATATTGAAGCTTTGAACTGTAGCTCAACAGCTGTTCCTTCTCTACTTAGTCAGCTGGTGGCCACTTAATGGATCTCTCCCTTCAGAAAGAGAACTTTATGTTCCTTGGACCAAAGGAACTTGATAAAATGCACCATTGGTCCTAGTCTTACCATAAACTCAGGGTTGGTTTAGGTGTGACAAAGTTTGACCAAAACTTCAGTCAGACTCCTGAGTTCTCTGCTTGACTGAGCTCAGTCTTGGGCTTCCCATTCTGTCCTTGTAGAATCCAGTGTGAGCCAGAACTTTGCTAAATTGGGTCAGGGCTTGGTGGCACATGCTGATAATCCTAGCTACTTGAGAGGCTGAGGCAAGATGATGACAAGTTTGAGAGCAGCCTGGGCAACTTAGCAAGACCCTGTCTCAAAATAAAAAAGAAAAAGGGCTGGGGGTGAAGCTCAGTGATAGAGTTTTTGTCTAGCTTGTGCTAAGCCCTGGGTTCAATCCTCAGTACTTAAAGAAACAAAAACCACTCTGCTAAATCTGTTTAGTGAGAATTCCCCTAATCTTTGGTGTCTGATCACCCTCCATGCTTCTTCATCCGGCCTGCCTGCAACAACAATCCTATCCAGTCAGGTTATGCTTGTTCTGGTGTCTCCTCTTGGTGATTTCCATCCTGTTGACCCCCACCTTGCTCCAAATCCCGCTTGTCCTTGGAGGAATCAGAGTTGAGGCCAATTCCCATCCTTGTCTCAGTATCCCCATACCTAGCACCAGGGACCCTGTTGAATTGTCTGCCTTACCATCTTTAACAAATATTTTGATAACCGTTTTAAACAGGTGTAAAATACTTGGTTCATATCAAGACAAATAGCAAGGAGTACTAAAGCATGCCATTGTGTCTTTTTTTTTTTTTGGCGGCGCTGGGGATTGAACCCAGGACTTTATGCTTGCAAGGCAAGCACTCTACCAACTGAGCTATATCTCCAGCCCACCATTGTGTCTTAATACTCAACACTGGCCCTTTATTTCTTGGCTTCATCAAAATATTAACCTGCAAATGAAAAATGATGATGATGAACTTGTCATAATGACAAAAGCCCTGAACAGGGCCTTGAGGAGCCTTGAGCTCCATCCTCATTTGCTCAGTTTAGCAGCTCTCTGACCAAATCTGAGTCACAGGGTCCATGTCGACTGCATGAAGAGTTTCAGCTGCTCTACCTGTTCTCATTTTTATGTGTCCCTGAACAGTACACCTAGTACAGCTTGAGGGACCCCTTAGACTTGCTTCCCCCACCACCTTTCAAATGTTTATTTTCATTTTACTAGTATATTTAAAATATTTAATCATATGAAAATCAGTTTCCCATTTTCTAACCTCTCCTTTCCCAAAGGTAGTAATTTCTAGCAGTAAATAAAAATAGCCATACCCCTTTTGCAAAATACTATTATGCCACACAGAGGATTCTCTTTTTTTTGAAAATCTAAAATCAAGGGTGGAGACATCCTGTAAGTTTTCATTTAGTAGTTAGGAGCCAGCAGAGTAAATTCTTTATATCTTTCCACTGCTAAATAAAAATCATGGGAGGCGCTGGGGTTGTGATTCAGTGGTAGAGTGCTTGCCTAGCACGAATGAGGCACTGGGTTTGATCCCCATCACCACATTAAAACAACTAAATAAACAAAATAAAGGTATTGTGTCCATCTACAACTAAAACTATTTTTAAAAAAATTATGGGAGGTGCATGTATGAACATGTAGCAACAAATCCCACCATTAGGTACAATTTCTAATACACTGATTTAAAAAATCGGAAAAAAGCAATTGGAAACAAATAAAAATAATAAAAATTATAGGAAGCCTTTGATTTGGACTAAGCTCCTGAGGCAGATCCCCATAGAGCAGACTCAAAGTGAAAATGAAATTTCTCATACTAAAAGTCATGCTAAAACAAAGTTGTAATCTGACCATCCCAGGAAACCAGGAGAAAATGAGCGATAACAACCAAATTTCCCAAATAGGCCAATTTCAACTGGCATGATAATGAAGTTCTCTCTGCTTTTATCCTTACACAAAACAGGTAACCTGAAGTAACCTCATATTAACTTGTTGGTTAGTGTTCTATTATTGTGTCTTCCTGTTCCTGGCTTAAAAGAAAAGTACCTTCAAAATGACCAATCCATGTTTTGTTTCTGTTTGCTTTTTATTTTTTCCAACTCTTCCCTATTTATAAAACCAACCTCTGCAGCTCAGCCCATAGGAGCACTCAGTCTATTTTATGGAGCGAAATGTCCAAATCTAGAATTGAAAATAAGGCCCATTAGGATCTCTAAACGAAATGGTAATAATGTGGTCCTTTGATTCCATTAATAATGTTCCCAACATTCTATGAGGAGTGGTATTTTGAAAAATATATTGAACCACAGATTTCAGCTACTATGTCTCTCTAAATGCTTGTCATAAGCCTGCAGTTCTATCTTGCCACATGAATTAACTTTCACTATCAAAATGCTTAGTTTTGAAGTGTCTAGTTTGGAAATATTCAACCCATGTGAAAGATTAATACAAAACAAACTGTTCATGTTGGTGTAATACCTGTAATCCCAGTGACTCCAGAGACTGAGGCAGGAGAATGGCAAATTCCAGGCCAACCTCAGCAACTTAGCAAGACCTTGTCTCAAAATAAAACATTAAAGAGGCTGAGGATGTCACCCAGTGTTAAAGCATCCCTGGGTCCAATCCCTAGTACAGAACCAAAAACAAAACAAACGAATAGTATAAAAGATTGGGTTCTGAGGGGTTGGAAGTGTAGCACAATGTCAGAGTGCTTTCCTAGTATTCAGGAAGTTCTGGGTTCAATCCACAGCACTGCAAACAAACCAACAAACAACAAAATACTCTTCCCTAGAGAAGAACCCATTGGAAAAAAGTACTGGAGTACTTGAGAGTTGATCTCCATACCTTGCCCTACCAAGACAGTTGGTTCTTGAGTGTTATTCTTGCTCTTGGAACAGAAATATCAGTAATATCTGGTAACTTGCTAGAAATGAACATTCTCAGGCCCCATCCCATATATGCTGGACTATAAACTCCAGGAATGGGACCCAGGGGTCTATTTTTAACAAATTCTCCAGGTGATGCTAATGCATGCTACAGTTTGAGAAACCCTGAGCTAAGATGTATGACCTTGAGAAATGAAGGTAACTCTTGAGTTCCAGTCGCCAGTTCTGAAACCCTATGGTACTTCTGTGATCTAACATCTGAATTATTAATGGGAGGATAGATTGGATTCATAGCCCTAATTTTGAGAACTGATACCGGATAAAGTGAAGAAGGAGAAAGCCATGAGAAGGGCGAAAGGACATCCTTTCATACAATCCACAATTAGTCAAAGCAGCAATTTTGTTTGTGATGATTTATGGCTGTGATGCCTATGACATCTCAAATTAGAACATCTTTTTTGGAGTCACTCTGAATGCAACTAGCTCTTTGGGAATTTAAAAATTTATTAGGCAACTTGGAGCTCAGCTCAAAGAAAGACAAAATCAATTAAAAATATGCATCTGTTTCTTCAGCCCTGCCTTAAGTCATTCAGGAGATGGTTTCTGGAAGTGGAGTCTGATGGATTAATAGATCTTTTTTTGTAAACTGGAACAAAGTACTATCTCACTTCCCAGGAGTTAAAACCTTTCCCTCCCCATCCAGGAGGTGACATATATTTCAGGATCCATTTCAACAAGAGATGACATAACAATCCCTCCCGGTAGCTTAAGGAACTCATGTTTCCCTGGCTTAGCAATGACTCAGCGGATGACAGAGAGTATGAGTGGCCTTAAGTACCATGCTGGTGCCAAGGGTCACATTGTCATTACTTATTAAACATTTTACTTGCCCAGAGCCTAAGTCTCTGCAACTCCATTCTTATGTAGTGCATGGCCTGGGTCAGACTTCTCTCCATTAGGTCTAGCCTTGAGGTTGGAGAGACGCCATTTTTCATCTGTGAGTTTGAAGCTACTTATCTATTATCAAAATAGCTTGTACATAGTAGCCACTCAATGAATATCTATCCAGTGAAGCAATGAACAAACTAATATAGTGCATAGGTTTAAATTTAATTTCTAAGGAATGGCAATAGTTGTATGCCATTTTGAATACTCATTCTTATCTTTTTCTTTCATGATGGGGAAGGAAGTTAATGTGTTCTTACCACTGTGTCTCAAGAACTTGGTGCTTGTTTATTTATCTCATTTAATCCTCACAGCAACCCTATAAGGTGGTGGTGTTAGTCCCATTTTGTAGACGAGAAAACACATTTTGTAGTAGTAGGCAAACACATTTTGTGGGGAGGTACTGGATATTGAACATGGGGTCCTCTACCACTGAGCCATATCCCCAGTCTAGCTTACTTTTTATTTTCGGACAGGGTCTTGCTTAGTTGCCCAGGCTGGCCTGGAACCTGTGATTCTCCTGCCTCAGTCTCACTGAGCTACTGGGATTATAGGAACGTACCACTGTGCCCCGCCAGGCCAACACTTAAGAGCAAACAACTGTTAAACAGCAGAGCTGGTGTAAGAATAGAGTTCTTATCTTCCACTTCCCCCAATGTCTAATATCAGATTTTGTGTATGGGCAAAATGACTCATCAGAATTGGGGCTCAAAGAATCATAAGCTCTTTCAAGTACCTTGAGCTAACAGAGATGATCGCTTATGGAGGAGAAATTTTATAATACATGGGGACACCACTAAACCCCTGCTATTTTGTTTTATCAAATGTTTCACACATATGAAATCATTTATTAATGTTATTTATAAATAAAAAATGTATAAAATATAATTTGCAAAGAATATAATAAGCAATCATGAGTCTATCACCCAGTTCAGCTACATGTATCATTTCTTCACTCTGTCTTTTTTTCAGTACTGAGGATTGAACCCAGGTGTGCTCTATCACCGAGTTCCATCACCTGCCCTTTTTTATTTTTTAATTTGAGCCAGGGTTTCACTAAGTTGCTGCCTCAGTCTTCTGAGTCACTGGGATTACAGGTGTGTGCCATCATGCCCAGTATGTTTTTCTGGTATGTGGTAGAAACAAGTATATAAATATAGTAGAAATGCATCCTGAGTCATAGGATACATATGTATTTTCCTTAACAAGGTAATGACAGGTTCTCTCCTAAATAGCTTAAACCAGCTTATCCTGCTACCAACCATGGTTAAACCGTCATCTATTCTCCCACCATTTGACCTTGTCACACCTTTTTATGTTTGCCAGTATGGTTCGGGAAAAATAGTTTCACCTTGTGTTAATTTGTAATTCCTGCATCATTTATCAGGTTGAGTATTTTTTATAAGTTTATAGGGTTTTCTTATTTTCTCATGTATGAAACAAATCCCAGTTCCTATCTTTGGCCTACACATTTTCTCTTCATCCTCACTCTCTCAACACTTTTTTTTTTTTTGTCTGCAGTGTGGATGAGACATTGGAGATGCAGGAGTAATGAAAAGCCACGTGAAGAGAACTGGGGCAGGATCTGTGTTCCAATTAGAGGAGGCTCCATGATGGAAAGCCCAGGAGTCAGTGAGAATGTGGTGTATTTGAGAAGCCAACAGAAATCCTATGCAACGCAATGTTAAGTGCAAGCTTTCACCTTGAGGTAAGAGAGAGATCAGAAACTAAGTGAGTTCCAAGACAGACTACCCTATGGTGCTTTCGAAGTAGGTATCCAGAAACTAGATATATGGCTGAAATCCCTCAGCCACATAAGGATATAAAAAGGTTGAGATAACAGAGATGTAGGAAAGATCTATGGAGATGATATTTGGGAGGGAGAACTATTTCCTCTGATCCCTCCAAGAGGCAGGGGAGGGGATACTACTCTTTTACTTCCAGACAAGAGAGAAGGACTTCAGTGCAAAGTCAGAATTTGGTAAGTATCCTGAGGAGTTCACGGACCATGGTGGACTGATGTCAAGTCATGTTTTAAAGGAGCCAGGGGAGGGAAAGGGGGCATACTGGGGAATGATATTGGCCAAATTATATTGTTATATTCTGTGTGTGTACCAAAATGTAACTATGAATCTCGCCATTATGAATAGTTATAATGAACCAATTAAAAATACGAGGGTAACCCCCTCTCCCCACCAAAAAATGTCTACAGGCAAAATGGCAGGAGATGTCTTCAGTTGCAGTCAGGAGAGCAACTGCAGTCAGCTTGACTTCTATATTTTGCTTCTAACATCTTAAATATGGGCAAAGAAAGAACTTTAATCCTCCCACCACCTTGCCTCTCTTCCTCCCCTATGAACCCCCTGATGGAGTCAGAAACCAGATTTTGTCTGAAGGAGGGGTTTGGGGAAGGTGAGAGCACAAGACCATGAGGAAGAGAAGGAGCCATAACCCACCTTTTCCTCCACAAACATTGGGCCCCAGTGTGGGGAGGGCCAGGATTTAATTTGAAATCAAGTTTGGCATTATGATGGGTATATGAGAGTAGATATGGAACTCAATGTGTGCTTGCCATTTAAGTGACTACAATACTTTTTTTTTTCCTTTGTCTTTCTTTTTCTTTGTGTGTGTGTGTGTGTGTGTGTGTGTGTGTGTGTGCTGCTGAGGAGTGAATCCAGGGCCTTGAGTGTGCTAGGCAAGTGCTCTAACACTCCACCCCAACTATAATATTTTCTATTATCCAAAAAGGAACCAAGGAGTCATTGAAACTGCCAGCATTTTCATCCAAGTGTCAGAGAAGGGACAGTCACTAGAAGGGACAGTGGGAGGCAGACACTATTTCGTGATTAAGTTGTCTGGATCCTAATTTTCAACAGAGATATAATGAGAGGGTGGCAAGAGAAGAGACGATAGAGAAAGTGGCAATGGCCTCATTTGAGGGTGGAATGAGTCATTGGAGGGATGTGGGGCTTTCCATAAGGGCCCTTCTTAGAAAGCCATTAAGCAGTTCAAGGTAGGCAAATTTTGTGAGCAAATTGGTATCCTTAGTGGGGCCCCCGTGGCTCATGCCTGTAATCCCAGTGGCTTGGGAGATTGAGGCAGGAGGGTCTTGAGTTCAAAGCCAGCCTCAGCAAAAGCAAGGCCCTAAGCAACTCAGTGAGACCCTGTCTCTAAATAAAATACAAAATAGGGCTGAAGACGTGACTCAGTGGTCAAGTGCCCCTGAGTTCAATCTCTGGTACCTGCCTCCTCCTGCAAAATGGTATTCTTATAAAAATCTGTTTAGTTTCAGGCTAAATGGCAATTTGAAGGGTAGTAGAGGCAGGGATCACCACAAAGAAGTCTGGACCAAAATATTATGTTGGCCCAGAGCTGAGACAGTGAGGATAAATAATAGAGTGTTTTGAAAGAAATGATGCTCTTGATATCACAGTTCTGATTTGAACTATTTCGTAGTGAGCAGCACTGTTTCCACACACTGGGAATTCTTTTGATCCTTTAACATGCTTGGGAAATACACAAGGCAAACAATATTGCCTCCATTTCCACCCCACCTTCAATACTGGGGATTGAACCCAGTCCCTTGCACCTGCTAGGCAAGCAATGAGCAGCACTCCTAGCTTTCAGTTTTATTTTGAGACAGGTTCTAAGTTGCTGAGGCTGACCTTGAACTTGCCATCTTCCTGCCTCAGCCTCCTGAAGAGCTGGAACTACAGGCATGCACCACCATGCCTAGGAATACTGTCTCCATTTTTTTGCTGTAGTGACTAATAGTCAAGAAAATAATTTGCTGAAGTTCACATATCGCATTACATTCTGAGAGTTTGCTGGCCTTTTAAATATTCTACTTGAAGTGACAGTGCTTGAACTGTTTGCTATACAGTTCTCTTTGATCGCATCTGAAAACAAATGTAATACCACACATGAAAATGTGTGATTGGAAGCAGGAGAAGAACTGGGTTCTGCTATAATCTTCAAACTTAAGATGCTTATATATTCAGCAACTCTGCCACTTGGAATCATGGAAACGTTCCATGATACCCTAGATTTCCACACAATCGAGAAAAATCAGAATTGGCCTAGATAGACTTTAGTTTCTCACCCAGCCATAGGACTCCAAAATTTATCTTTTACAGGAGTGTTTCTCAAACCTTAATGTACATGTGAATCACTTGGGGATCTTGTTAAGATGCAGTTCTGCTTCAGTAGGTCCAGGGTGGGGCCCCAAGTTTCCGCATTTTTAACAACCTCTTAGGGAAACACCCATACCACTGATCTGACTTTTAAGAAAGCAAGGTTTTAGATGAACTTCTTTTTTTATGTTTACTTTTGGGGATCCTAGGGATTGACCTCAGGGCCTTCTGCATGCTAGGCAACTGCTCTTCCACTGAGCTAATGGGAATAAGTAAGCATGGACATGGAGAGAGATCAGAGGCAAAGGACCCAAAGCAATCTCAGAAAAAAATGTACTTATGGTGGGAACAGATGAGGCAGACGAATGCTGTCAGGACCCATTCCCTGCTTCACAAATTCCATTCCTCACTGAACACCTTGCCCAGGCCTTCCTCCCTTTTTCTGCAGTTTGTAGCTAATGTCTCCCCAGAGGCAGATTGGAGGATGGTTTTTTCCCTGTTACACTTTCCCCATCCTCCCTCAGGAAAGCTGTGTTTTCTGATGCACTTTCAAATGTCAAGACCCACAGGAACAAAAGTTTAACATGGAATGACATGCCGTGCTTTGATATTTGTGGGAAAAGGTCCCTGCTGTGCATGCCCCAGTATCAGTTATGTACAAGTCCTGGAGACAAAACTCGACTTGTTTGAGTGACTTGTCTATAAGGGAGGCTGTACATTCTCCTGCTTATTTCCCTGTGCCTCCTTAAAATCCATCTTTAAGGTATGCCAAACATTAAAAAGGAAAGAGTTTATCCCCAATGATTATCTGTTGGCAACTTTTCCTGAGGTGTTGTGGGGTGGAGGGAAAGTTGTAGAACTCTCAGTGGGTTATGGGATAAACACATTGAGATGGATCGGATTAGACAGCATTGTTCCAATTAATCATGCTGAATTTAGAGTCAGGAGACGTTGGGCTCTGCTCTTGATTTTGACATTTGCATTTTCTGTGACCTTGGGCAAGCCAGTTCATGTTTTGGGTTTCAGCTTTTTCACAAAGAAAATGAAACAAAAGGACAAAATGTTCTCTTACATTTCCTTCTGGCTCCAAAAAATTTGTTTCAGAAGTTTCAGGGGAAAAAAATTTAAGCTGAAGGTTTTCAATGGATGGGGAGATATATATATATATATCTCCCCATATATATGTCTCCCCTCTCCTCCTCTGATTATTGGAGATGCAGCCTTGGAAACTTTTCATAAAGTTCTCCAGGTAAATTCTGTTCATCAAAAAATTTGGGAATCATGAAGTCAAGCCACAAGGGGGCGCCTGGGAGATGCTGATTTTTCATTTCAGTGATTTAGATATTTAGATATTAAATATGGAAATAGGAATAAAATTGATTTGTCTTTTCCATGTATGCTTTTGTTTTATATCATTTGAAAGAATTTGTGATTGAAAACTTCCTTTACTTTTTCTTTTATTTTTAGTTTGTTTTTCTGTATTGAGTTAAAGCAATTTTTTTGCAGTGCTGGGGATTGAACCCAGGGCTTTATAGTCACAAGGCAAGCACTCTACCAACTGAGCTCTACCCCCAGTCCTTTTCCTCTTCTTGATACCAGGAGTTGAACTCTGAATTACGTCCTCGATCTTTTTTATTTTATTGTTTTAAGTTTTGAGACAGGGTTTCACTAAATCACCTATGCTGACCTTAAATTTGTGACCCTCGTGAGGGAGGGAAAATGATAAATCAAATGGGGGAAAACGTTAACAATAAGCGAATGCAAGCATGTGTTCATGTGTTCTGTGAAATCTTTTTTATTGCTACAACTTTTTGGTAAGCTTAAAAGGGTTTTCCAAATGAAGTTAAACTAAACAAAATGCTTTTCTGGCTTTTCCTCAGAGTCCCCATCTGTAGTCTGTCCCCAAGACTCAGATCCTACTGCCACCCCCTCTTGAGGTTTAAGCTTTAGTCATAATACATAATTTCAGTTTATTACCTTTGCCCATGCTGTTCCCCACGTGGGAATGAGGTGGTCTTCCCTCCTATTTATACCTCCTATTTATACCTTAGTACCTGCAGTATAATCTCCTGGGCTGATGCCTGTGTAATTTGACTGAATTAATTGCCTGCCTTTTCTGGGGCTCATTGTGTTCCTCAGTTTGACTCTTTGTCCCCTTTTCTCACACAGAGGAATTGATCTATTTCCTTTTATTTTTTTATTTTATTTTATTTTATTTTATTTTATTTTATTTTATTGCTACGGGGGATTGAACCCAGGGGTGCTCTACCACTGAGCTACATACCCAGACCTTTTAATTAATTTATTTATTTTACTTTGAGACAGGATCTCACTAAATTGCTGAGATTGGCCTTGAACTTTCGACCCTCCTGACTCAGTCTCCCAGGTCACTGGGATTGCAGATGTGCATCACTGCGCTTGGAGTCCGTTTCCTCTTCTAAACTCAGAGTTCTTTGGGACACAGACTTACTCATTGTTTTATCTTCAGAGTCTGAAATCCTGATTTCTGTCCTCTGGTGTTCATAGATCCAATTTTGTTCGTTGGTTGTCCTGGTTCCTTCCATTCCGCCCTCTGAGGTGGCCACAATGACACTCATTTTCTGCCGCTTCCTGTTGTTCACAGCTGAAGCATGACTCCTAGCTACTCTACCTGTTTTGTTTTGTTTTTTTCCTGACTTTTTCTCCATGTGGAGGAAGTGAAATCTAGTGGCCAGTTGTCACTGATCCTTGTGGAACTCACCCGAATTCCTACCTTCTCAGCCTGAATTCGAATTCCTCCCTCTACTCAAATTCTGTGTTTGAGAGCCAGTTGCTTTACCTCTTGGCAGCCCTGGTTTACTCTTTTCAAAAAGGGTACACTTTAGTCCAACATCCCTTGTAGAAGAATTATTTTCTGTTTAATTTGCTTAGACTTCCTGTTGAGACAGTTCACATGGCCTGATCCTTTGTGCTAATTTGTCAAAGTTCATCAAATATTAGTAAAAGCCGGGCGTGGTGGCGCACGCCTGTAATCCAAGCGATTTGGGAGGCTGAGTCAGGAGGATCGCGAGTTCAAAGCCAGCCTCAGCAACTTAGCGAGGCCCTAAGCAGCTCAGTGAGACCCTGTCTCTAAATAA
>JAJEJO010001189.1:747769-809878 GCA_020662805.1 Glaucomys volans
TATATATATGTGTAGATACTAGTAGAATCTGTTCTTCAGTGTTACGTACTTCAAAGTCAGTGTGGCACACTATAGGTGATGGTGTTCCAGGGAGTCTTATGTCTTCACTCTGCAGAGACTTCAGGGTGGGTAGCAATATGTGACTCATATCAAAGTTCTAAGTTTTCATTGATTGTTTTCTACTATTATTCAACTATGAAGTGTATGGGCTGGGCAAGGTGGCACACTCCTGGAAATCCCAGCAACCCAGAGGCTAAGGCAGGAGGATGGCAAGTTTGAGACCAGTGTTGGAAACAGTGAGGCTGTCTCAAAATTAAAAAAAAAAAAAAAAAATGGTGATGGAGCTCGGTTGTAGAGCACCCGCTTTCAATCTTCAGTACCACAATAAATATATAAATAAATAAATAAATTAAATAAAATGTGCTAGAGGTGTAGCTCCATGGCTCCATGGTAGAGTGCTTGCTGAGCGTATGAGCTAGGTCCTAGTTTTAATCCTCTGCACCACATAGGCACATGCACATACAACCACTTTACATTTTGTGGCTAAAAAAATGAAGGAATCCCTGGCACAAGGAAAATCTTGGTATTGGTATTAAAACACATTCACTCTGAAATGTCACTTGTGAGGAGTGAGTATTTTCTACGTGATGAAGTACAGCACATGCTTGTAACGTGCTCTTTGGGAGCATAAGAAGCCTGATTGTGGAGTGCGAGCTCCATGACAGCAACCCTGTTCTTCCAGCTCAACATGCTATACCCTGTGTCTCAGACTGTGCTTAACGTGTAGTAGGAGCTCAACGAATATCTGGTGAGTAGACTCAATGCATCTTGTTTTGGGGAATGTCATAGCTCAAAGAACCTAAATACATTGAACTCAGTGTAAAAGAACCCTAAATAGGTAGGTTCTTGAGCTCCCAGATTTGTCATAAAGATACCATATTGTGCTTCTGCTTTATATATGGTGAAGATATGCAGCTGCACCTAACTAATCAAGGTCTTTTCATGGGAGATTTTCTAAATGTTTCTGCAATTGAAGGTTTGTTTGTTTGTTTTTGTACCAAGGATTAAACCCAGGGACACCCTACCCACTGAGGTACTTTCCCAGTCCTCTGCTCTTTCTTCTTTCTTTCTTTCTTTCTTTCTTTCTTTCTTTCTTTCTTTCTTTTTTTTCTGACAGGGTTTTCCTAAGTTGCTTACAGCTTACTAAGTTGCTGGCCTTGAACTTGAACTTGAATTTGTGATCCTCCTGCCTCAGCCTCATAAGTCACTGGAATACAGGCACGAACCACCATGCCCAGTGCAATTGACTTGAAGATGTCTTTCAGTCAGATGTTAGTCAATTTTGTGTCCCTGTGACAAATACCTAAGGAAAAACAACTTACAGAAAGAAGGGTTATTTTGGCTCATGGGTTCAGAGGTTTCAGTCTGTGGTCATCCGGTTCCATTGCCGTTGCTATGGGCCCTCAGTGAGGCTGAGCATCATAGTGGAGATGGTGTGCTGGAACAGAAGCTGCCCAACTCATGGTCCTCCAGAAGCAGAGAGAAGAAGAAGCAAATAGGGACAAGAATTGTCTCGGGGCTGGGGATATAGCTCAGTTGATAGAGCATTTGCCTCACAAGCACAAGGCCCTGGATTCAATCCCCACCACTGCAACAAAAAAAAAAAAAAAAAAAGAATTGTCTCAAGGACATGCCCCCAAGGACCAACTTCTTCCAATTAGATTCCACCTTCTACAACTTCCACTACCTCTTGGTAGTTAATTCATTCATCTATAAACCCTTCATGGATTTTGGAGCCCATGGTCCAATCACCTCCATGAATCCTCCCCTCTGAACATGGCTGCCTTGGAGACCAAGTATTCAACACAGGAGACGTTGAGGAATATTCCAGATCCAAATGATAGCAAAGTCCTTTGTGTTCCTGCTGTTCCATATTACAGTATTTTCAGCCTGTGTCTCCCCCGCCCCCGTATAGTTTTACTGTAATGAAGGGCTGAGTTACCGACAGCTGTCCGCTTGCTCATCTGCTCTTTATCAACACAATACAGTTTCCTGTGCTAGTCATGATGGGGAAATGATACAGCTGACATCGGTACACATGAGTAATCTAAAGTTAGTTATTCTGTATTAATCTTATTAATCTTCTGGGCCATATACTTTAACTTTATTTGCATTTTAAAATCATTGTCAATTATTTTCTTAAAGACCATTTTATTTTCTGTTTGAGTTTATGTTCATTTGCAGGGCAACAATTCTAGGTATTCTCTCTCTCTCTCTCTCTCTCTCTCGTCTCTCTCTCAGAACTGGGAATTTCAACAAAGGAACTTGTGCATGCTGGGCAAGTGATCTACCATTAAGATACATCCCCAGCCCTTTTTATCATTTTTATCTTGAGACAGAGTCTATGCTAAGTTGCCCAGGTTGGCCTTGAACTCCTCCTTTGGCCTGCCAAGTAGCTGGGATTTAGATATTCTTGATCTATTGTCTCTCAGGTTTTCTGAAGAATTCATTCCTTTTTCTGCTCTTCAAATCTGGGGAATTGACAAACGGCAATGTTGGTGGGGGGAGGCTATAAGATATACTCTATAAATCATCAAAATGTGAGGTCCTATACATGCTCAGCATGAACTGGAAATGAAAAAAAAAAGTGCTGCAAATAGGATTGACTCCTTTGGGCTTAAGTTGGATTGGCAGCAGAGCAGATTCGGCTGTGGGCTGAAGTCATTTTCTACTTCAGCTCTGCTGGGTCTATGGGGAATGGTGGAGTCATGATTTAGCAGCAAGATTCTGGGAGCAGGCCAGCATCTACATCTGTTCTGAACTGTAAGTGGACTGGAAAAACACTTGGAAAAAAAGCCAGGGGTGGGAGGTGAAGGAGAACACATAATCTTTATTCTCAAAAAAGGCCATAAGAAATGAATTGAATGATTAGAAGGAGATTGGAATTAGAGAAAAGTTTTTCTATAAATAAAATGTATATATTTCTTCATTTTCCTCTAAGTTTCTTTCTCTTTTCTAATCATACAAGAATTGCAATTCATAATATAGCAAAACCATATTTGGAAATACTAAAGCATTAGTTATAACACTTGGGATGTGTCTTAAGGATTGAAATTTGGTGCTTTGGTGACAGGAGACATTCAATACATTTTAGTTAATTGCATAGTGGACCCCGTTTCTCCACATATGTGACTCTACAACACCTTGTAGAAACCATTTAATTTAATTTTTAAAACATCTTTTCCATCAAGATATTCATTATCAATTGAATATCATTAATAGCTTGGGTTGGAGCAAAAGTGGTTGACTTACTGGAAAGAGTTTGGAAATAGACTGGCTTGGATTCAGATTCCAACCCAATCCTTTCCTGACTGTGTGACTTCAGGCTAGTTGCCCTCTGACCCTTTGCTTTTTTATCTGTAAGTTGGATCACAATGTATAATTCCCTGAGTTGTTGTGAATTGAGTGAGTCCCTGGGTACGTAGAAAGCACAGGAAAAATGCTAATTCCTTTTCTGTCTAATCTCTCCTACTTCCATTTTTTTTTACACTGTTTTTTTCTAATTTTTTTAAGTTCTATTTTATTTTTGACTGACATGATAATTGTTCATATTTATGGGATATACTATGATGTTTTGATACATGTATCCAGAGTAAATGATCAAATCAGAGGAATTAACATATCTCTCACATTTATCATTTCTTTATGGTGAAAACATTCAAAATCCTCTCTTTAAGCTACCTTGAAATGTACAATACACTATTGGTAACTGTAGTCACCCTACTGTGTAATAGAACACCAGAATTTCTCTGTGGCATTGCACTCATTGATTAACATCAATACCACCTCCCCAGCCTCTGGTGACCATTCACTTTAATCTCAACTGCTTTGAGATCAACTCTTAGATTCCACATATGAGTGAGATCATGCAGTATGTATCTTTCTGTGTTCTTTCTATTTTCTTGTAGCCCCCTGACACTGTTATATAAGCAGCTTTGATTCCTAGTAAAGGTTTTACTGTCTGATTGGATCCAATGATACAAACTTGGCTTGTCTAAACTTGAAATTACTTTTTGAACTAGTCAAAAGTGAGTAGGAAAACCAAGAGGGAAAAATAATATAGGCTGAGTGGCATATATGCACAGAGAGGAAAATTCTAAGTCTCTTCGGATCTATCACAGTGAACTTTGTGAAGCTGAGACAAAGGTCAACAGAGTTATTTAGCCAAAATGGCAAATTTTTCTTGGAAAGAATTTGTGAAATGGCAGTAAAATTTCAATAAGCAGCAAATAAATGGTTCAAAATAATAAAAAATGGTAGAAATAATTTCGACATGGTTTGAAAAAAAAAAAAAAAAAGAAGAAGAAATTCTTCCTTTCTCAGAAAACGTATTTCCTAACTAATAGGATTTTGTATAAAAAGACTGAAACAGTTTTAAGGCATCTCTGGGTCTCATTGAATTTTTCTAAATTATGATTTCCTCATGGATAATGACATGATTAAAATGAAATTGATTATTTCTCAGATCCATTTTAAATCTAACATTTCACAATTTTGTGTTTTGTTTAAACTGATATTAAAATTATTTTTATGCTAATATATTAACAACAGTAACAGCAATTTACCGAGAAATTACTTGATATGGTCCAGGTCATTTACTCCTTCCAGGAGTACCTAGGAAATAGGTATAATAATCATCCCCATTTTAAAGATGAGGAAGCTAAAGCCAAGAGGATTTAAGTGATTTTTCAAAGGTCAACCAGTTAGGAAATGGTAGAGCTCAAGATTTCACTGGAACTCTTTGATTCTAGATTTATGCCTTTAATATTGTCTTCCAGCCTGCAGGACACATTGACAGTGTGGTAAGAATCTCTATTGGTGGACTGGGGGTGTAGTTCAGTGGTAGAGTACTTGCTTAGCAAGCAAGCAAGACCTTTGGTTGGGTCCCCAGCACTGCAAAACAGTATAAGAAACCTTGTTGGCAGCAGAGAAAATTATCTTTGTGAAAAATATTGTCTCAAATAAATGGTATCATGGTATGTTAGCTTTCCATTGCTATGACAAAATACCTGAGAGTGACAACTTAAAAGGAGGAAAGATTTTATATCAGCTCCTAGTTTCAGAGGTTTCCTTTCATGTTGCACGGTCTCACAGCTTTGGGCCTGTGGTGAGACAGAACATCATGGAAGAGAACAAGAAAGAAAAGGACCAGGAGCCGGGCGCGGTGGCGCACGCCTGTAATCCAAGCGACTTGGGAGGCTGAGTCAAGAGGATCGCGAGTTCAAAGCCAGCCTCAGCAACTTAGCGAGGCCCTAAGCAACTCAGTGAGACCCTGTCTCTAAATAAAATACAAAATAGGGCTGGGGATGTGGCTCAGTGGCCGAGTGTCCCTGAGTTCAATCCCTGGTTCCAAAAAAAAAAAAAAAAAATTAAAAAAGAAAAAGAAAAGGACCAGGGTCTCCATATCTCCCTCAAGGGCCTACCCTCAGTGACCTCACTTCCTTTTACTAGGCCTCATCTCCTAAAGGTTGGGAAACCTCCTAGTAGCACTGGAGGCTAGTGACCAAACCTTTAGTACATGGCCTTTGGGAGACATTTCAGATTCAAACCAGAACAAGTAGATAAACATACACATTGGAATTGGGAAGTTTTTCAGTGCTGCACTGAGTCCTATGGATGGGCGCAGTGAATTATTTAACTCCTCCTCCTTGTCACTTAGCAGGCATTGAGTATATTTTAATTGACAGAAATGTATATTGTATAATTTCATTATAAATCACTCCAAAGGCTTTGAAGACTTGAAGCAACTCTTACAGTTCATCTGTCTACTCCCACCCCAAGTCCAGTGTTTTATATAAGAAGGAACTGAAACTCAGAGGGGTGGGAGAAGGGAAAAGTCATGAGCACCAGGGCTCCTGGTTCAGAGTCCAGGCCTCCTTCCATTTGCTGTCATATGGAAGTTGTGGCTTCCTCAAAGACTGTCACTTCCTCACAGTTCCAAAACCCAGCTCCTCACTGATTGAAATACACAGGTTTCTGTTTAAGTCCTCTCTCTTTTTTTTTTTTTTTTTTTTTTACTGATTATCTACCCTTGAAACAGGCTGGGGGCAATTGCTGGAAATGCCAGCTGGCATGGCACAGCACTCTCTTGGGAGAGGACTAATTTTGCCTGGCCTTGGAGAACTTGCTTGCCTTTTTCTGCTGTGACTGCATCAATATGGCTACATGTACAAGAGCCAAGAGGATGTTTCGCCATCTGCCTGTTCAGTGGGGAATTGGCCTTTCTGCTACTCTAACCGGGTTTTGGAAGGCTTCATGGCTCTGGGCCAGCCCACTGAGGTGCTCCTTCTTGGATCACATGCTGCTAAAGGAAAAGAGGCTGTGCTGAGCTCCAGAGCCAAGGGTGTACTTGAGGCCTGACAAATGGTTTGCACACAACTGCAACAGTAAGTGGGATCTGAACACATTGCGGCACTGATGCACACTTCTGCTAAATGCATGTCCTCATCACGTCTGGACAGTCAACTGAGAAACAGATGTTCTTCCTAATTACAAAAGTACTACATGTAAACACACACACACATGCATATGTTTACACATAAGTATATATAGTACATACACACGCACACACATGGATTCTGTATGTGTGCTTTTTTTAAAAAAATTTATTTTTGGATGTTGATGGACCTTTGTTTTATTCATTCATTTACATGTGGTGCTGAGAATTGAACCCAGTGCCTCACACATGCTAGGTAAGTGCTCCAACACTGAGCCACAACCCCAGTCCTATGTGGGCTTTTTGTTATTGTCACTCTTTGTTTTATTGAGGCTGGATCTTGCTATGTTACCCAGACTGGCCTCGAACTTGTAATCCTCTTGTATCACCTTCCTGAGTAGCTGGGATTATAGGCATGTGTCCCTACACCGGCTGCTCATCAAAATTCTAAACATTTGTTCTCAATTTCCATCTCATGGAGAATCTCCAGGTTTGTCAATATGTATTACATCCGTTTGTTGACCTTTTAATTATATATATATATATTTAATATATTTAATTATATTTTAATTATATATATCTGCAAATTCTATTTGGTTCTTTTAAAAATCTACACTGTCATTTAAAAATATTTCTTTTACTGCTGATCTAATTTAACAATATTTTCAGTGACTGTATAGTATGCCATTCTATGCTCACACTGCAATATAGTTAACTAATCCCCCAATGTTGAGTATTTATGCATTCTTCAGGGTTTTTTTTTAATCTTTTAAGTAATATAGTGATAAACGTCCTTTTCCCCTAACTCTGATTGTTTTCTTAGGCAAATTTTTAAAATTGTTGAGTCAAAGGTAATGACTAAATTCTAGATTTAAAATTTTTGATATTCACTACCAAGTTGTCTTCCAGCAAGGTTATGCCAATTTAAATCCCCACCCGTGATGTATTAGAGAACAAATGTCTCAGTGTCCTCACCAACATGGAGAGTTAACTTTTAAAATCTTTGTCAATGTCTGAAGTAAAAAATGACAGCATTTGACCATTAGATTTAAATGTAGGTGGCTAACCACCACACATTTTCTTCACATAAACCAAGCTTAGCTTGCCAAGTTTCATGGACAGTTGTATTTATTCCCAGATGAATTTTGCAAATTATAATCTATTATATTATAGCTATATTATAGCTATTTTTCAAATTATAATCTTTTCCTTATTAACCACACTGAAACCTATGGTACCATTCTGGACTCATTTTGCAGATGATAATACTCATCCTGCAGCAGATAGCCCCATATATATATTTGTTGTTGTTGTTGTTGTTGTTTGTTTGTTTGTTTTGGGCAAAGAAGAAAAAAGTGGTCATCCTGAGTTTTGCAGTGTTGATAAAGAATATTTTCAGTAAGAGTTTATTTCTGGGGGTTTCTTAGTTATCTATCAGGAAAGTCAGGATAAATGCTGACAGTTTTTGTAACAATATTTTCATAAGATGAAAATGTAGGGCCTGGGGAGATAACTTAGTAGTAGAGCACTTGCTTAGTAAGTGTGAGTCCCTGGGTTCAGTCCTTAGCACTGTGGGGGGAAAAATAAGAAAGAAATGTTTTGTTGTGTTGCATAATGTCGAGGTATCTGGGAAAAAAAAATTTGAATCATTTTGGTGGAATTACCTAAAAGATGCTAGCAAGGAGGGTGGCATTTTGCTTGTTGGCATGTTTCAATAATCAGAATCTAGGTTGTTTTCCTGGACTGAGGAGCTCTGGAGGATGACTTAACCTTGAATTGCTAGAGTCTGTGATGGTGCGTGGAAAGATGTCCTACTCAGAATTTAGTATCACTCTTGAAGGGTTATACGGGATCTGAGAACAAAACCAGAGATGGTAAAAGAGGAAATGTTTTTATGTTTGTTTGTTTCCAAAGAAATGGAGATGAGTAGATAAATCTCAATTTTTAATAAAGCTTTGATTTTATTTTAAGACAACTAGTGTACTGCTATCTGCAGATGGTTTTCTCAGTGTATTTGCAAAATACATATTTCACCTGGGTTTCCCAATATATCTCTACTTTTATAAAAGTACATACACTATATTTTTCTTTCTTTCTTTCTTTTTTTTTTTTTTTTTTTTTTGTGGTACTGGGGATCGAATCCATGGGCACTCTACCACCGAGCTACCTCCCAGCCCTTTTTATTATTTGTTTTTGAGACAGGGTGTTGCTAAGTTGCTAAGGCTGGCCTTGAACTTCAGATCGTCCTACTGCAGCCTTTGTGCCTCGGCCTCCCAAGTTGCTGGGATAACAGGTGTGTGCCACTGGGCCTGGTTCATACACTATATTTCTGAAATCTTTACATTTTGAAGGAAAATGTTTGCAATTAATAAATACTTGATTTATTATTTACTTTATTATCTGTATCGGTAGAAAAGTTTTTCTATAATTGCAATGGGAAAAGAAAATCCCAAGAGAGATGACTTCTTCTTCTTGTTGCCAGGAACTGAACCTAGATATTGAACTCTTTATAGAAGTAGTTTCTTTCCTTTTTCTTTTTGGCAGTATGATTGTCCTGTAATTTCAAATGTGGGGTCCGTAGAAGAATCTTTCTTCCTCCGTCATTTTCCAAGGAATATCTTTTGTTGAGAGAGGAAGTGGAAAATATACAATGTGGAGGAAAGAGAGCTGAATTATTATTCCACAGAGGCAAGGGCAAGAAACTATCCAAAAGAAGAAAAGAATGAGGAGCAAGAGAACTGGTAAGGAAGGCTGGGCCTGGTGTGGTGGCTCTTGCCTGTAATCCTAGGGACTCAGGAGGCTGAGAGGATCACAGATTCGAGTCCAATCTGGGCAACCTAGTGAAACTCTGTCTCAACATTAAAAATAAAAAGGGCTGGGGATGCAGCTCAGAGTAAAGTGTCCCTGGTATCAAAAAAAAAAAAAAAAAAAAACAACAACAACAAAAAAAGAGGGGTCGATGGGTGGGTGGTAGGTGGAACAGAAAACAAGTCTTGAGTACATAACAGTCACTAATATTTTGGTTTTTGTTTTGTTTTGTTTTGTTTGTGGTGCTGGGGATTGAACCCAGGGCCTTGTGCATGCAAGGCAAGCACTCTACCAACTGAGCTATATCCCCAGCTATTTTGAACAATTCTATAGGGTAGTTTTTTTTCTATATAAAATTCTATTTCTGGAAAACTGGGCATTGCATGCTCTTTAAAAAAAGAAATATGTTCACTTTAGAAATTTCTACATTAATCTCAGTCAATGCTGTTTGTTCTTTGCTAGTTTGAAAATTACTTGGATTAACCGGAGTTAACATTGCATAGTTACAATAAAAATTTGCTGGAGTTAAATCTTTAAATACACTGTGCACAAAAAACTTGAATGTATTCTTTCCAAGTCAAATATTTAATGAATATTTAAATGAGCAGAAATAAAAATTCCCATAATTGTAAGAGCAAAGTGAATAAAAAATGAGTAATTCTTAAATTGAGTGGTTTAATAACAGCCAAAGCTAAAACTTGTAGATGTGGAACTTAGTTTTCCCTCTTAGTTTATAGAAAGCAACTCAAAAGTTGGTACAACAGAATAGAGACAGGTCCCCTGACCACTAGCTTGCTCTGCTTTTTGTTACATGAACTGAATCACACATTAAAAATCCTCTTCAACTCTCAGTTTTTGTTCATTTTGACAGTAACCACCAAAAATATCCTTTTGATTATAATTACACTGCGTTCCCATTTGGGCCAATGAAGAACAGACTTGGGGGACTTGTCTGCTGAAGGGGATGGTTAAAAAAAAAAAAAAAAAAAAAAAAAAAGAATCTTGACGTTCCACAGAATTGCTGTGGCAACCTACAACTCAGCTCTGACTTCCACCCACATCTACACTGGCTGGGATATCCCTTCAAAGAGAATGAGATCAAGGCAAAGAGGAGGATTTACTTAACCATAATCTCTGCCCAGTACGCAGATGGTGCCCTCTACTGGCACAATAGAGCCATTGCCAAGAAAGGGATGGGGCATTGGATTGCTGATGGCTTTGAGCATTCAACTAAGTCAGACCATAGCACAAGCAAAGATCTTCCTGATATCTTTTCGGTTGCTTAGTATAAGCTTTATTTGAATTGAAAATGAAAAACAGTATATTTTATTTGCAATTTAATGATGCAAGTTGCCATGGCAATGTAATATTATTTACAGTAATTCCTTTTCTATGCACTTCATCATATTATCCTTTTAGACAATAATCAGAACATTTTCTTCAAAAGAATTCCTTAATATGTTGTTGATATAAACCTCATAATTGCCAAGATGCTTATTGGGAATGAACCCAAGTCATTAAATAAAAATAAAAGCATATTTGTGGGAAAAATGTGTCACAGAAGAAGGTGCCCAAAGACATGCTCTTATACATATTTTTGAAAGTACAAAACTGCACTGTTTCCCTTCAAATTTCCCTTACTAACAATATGCAGCAGAACTTTGGATGTCCAAATGCTAATGCAGAAAGATGATCGATGCAACTGCACGCAGAAGCACTTGTCTATGATGCACAGAAAATACAAAGATAGAATTTCAAACATGAAGGTTTGCAAAATTAGCTTTGGGGGGTGGGTACTGGAGATTGAACCCAGGGGTGGTTTACCAGTGAGACACATTGTCAGTCCTTTTTATTTTTAAAAAATTTGCAATAATGTCTCCCTAAGTTGCTGAGGGTCTCACTAAGTTTCCAAGGCTGGCCTTGAACTTTCCATCTTCCTGCTTCAGCCTGTCAAGTTGCTGGGATTGCAAGCATATGCACATGCCAAGAATAGTTCTTTGATATTTGGAAGTCTTAGAATCTCTTCAGGTAATTAAAACTTCTTATGAAGTAAAAATCTTGAATGGTTCTTGCTTTACCCCTGAGCTACATCCTGGGCCCTTTTTATTTTATTTTGAGACAGGGTCTCCCTAAGTTAAGCAGGCTGGCTGGCCTGGAACTTGTGATCCTCCTGCCACAGTTTCCTGAGTCATTGGGATTACAGGTGTGTGCCACCACAGTCAGCTAATGTGTAGTACCAATGGCATCTTTGAAATGGCTTTTCCAATTTTTTAAGCAGGTAATCATCTAATTTCTGTGCTGGTTTGGAGGCTGGCTATGTATAACAAGTTTATTTGTAAATAGATACTTTCTTACAATCAATCATTGATCAATTTTGAGAACCAACTACTTCTCCTAATCCCTAGTGCAAAATAGACACATTCTAAAGATGGAATGCTTAGCATGTAGTTATTGGATTTTTAAAAAGAAATGCAGTCTCTGAAGTTCCCCATGTTTTTTCATATTGCATCGCTGCAAGTTCATCTACTGCTTATAAAAAGTGTTCTTGCTAACCTGGGGGGTGCTTACCTGTGATTCCAGTGTCTCAGGAGCCTGAGGCAAGAGGATTGCAATTTTGAAGTCAGAGTTAGCAATTTAGCAAGATCTTCAGCAACTTAGCAAAACCTTGTCTCAAAAAGAGTCAGAATGTAGTTCACTGGTAAAACACCCTGGATTCAATGCTTTGAATCAAAAGAAAAAAAAAGTGTTTTGTTCCTTCAAGCAAAGTTTTCTCCAGTGTTCAATTTCCTTCTACCATACTACCATTCTCTGGAGTGGACCCACATTGTGCATGTGCATTAAACCTTTAAAATATTTCACAGTGCTGACTCAGTTCTATTGTAGCATCTTCATCACATACAAAAATAGTTCAGGATTGCTGCTGGGAGATTAAAATGGTCTGCATGACATTGGTTCTGTCTTCTATTGCTTTTGCGCACGGCAAATGCCTTGTGTTTGCCTGTCACATGAACCCTTACTTCCAACCAAAAGATTCATCCTTCCAGGTCTTTTATGTTCTTTTCAAATTCATCACATTCTGCTTGTAAACTTCTTATAAACTTGCAGCATTCTCATAAAAAATATAGCATGATTAGGGTCTATATCCATTTACTTAAAAAAGTGATTCCCTGAGTTCCAAACCCAACACTGCAAAAATAATAATAATAAAAGAAATATTCCACATGTAAGAATGGCAGCTTTTAGGATGAGTGATGTGTTTTGGGAAGTCCTATATTTTGATCCATGTTAAATGTCTTCACATGCTGGGAGTGGTGCACCTGCCTGAACACGGCGGTAGAGCACCCCTGGGTTCAAAATCCAGTCCTCCCCCTGTATATATACATGTATATGGTTTACTCAAACAATGATTTCTCATATTTAAAAGGAATACCTTGGTTCTTGTGAGAGTCTTTTAGTTTTTAGTAACAATACAGGTGTATTCCAGGTGGTTTAGCTGATGGTAAGACAGCAGGAACCCCTGGTAGTTTTTTTTTTAGAAGGAAAAGCCAATTGGCATATGCTGCATTATTAAATATTTAACTTTCATGTCCCCATTCTTCTCCCTGGGAAAGAACTGTGAATGCCCACCTACATAGCACTATCTTTTGAACTTGCAGTTATTTACAGAGTAACTTTGGGTGATGCCATGATTTTAGGTTATTTTTTTATTTATTTATTTTTGGTACTGATTGAACACGGGGGTACTTTATCACTGAGCTACATCCCAAGTCCTTTTTTTTTTTTTTTTTTTGGTACTGGGGATTGAACCCAGGGGCACTCTACCACTGAGCCACATCCCCAGCCCTATTTTGTATTTTATTTAGAGACAGGGTCTCACTGAGTTGCTTAGGGCCTCACTAAGTTGCTGAGGCTGGCTTTGAACTCACGATCCTCCTGCCTCAACCTCCCAGCCCAAGTCCTTTTTATTTTTATTTTTTTTTAATTTTGAGACAGGTTCTCGCTAAGTTGCTGAGTGTCTCACTATGTTGACCAGGCTGGCCTTGAACTTGGGAACCTTTTGCCTCAGCCTCCCCAGTTGCTGGGATTATAGACGTTTGCCAACACCTCCAACCATGATGCCACAATTTTAGATTCACTGACCCAAACTGTATTCTACAAAAAGATATAAATCCTGCTTTCTATTTTAAAAATTTCAACTATTCTGTTCCTCTTACTCATTAGAATTTCCTCACTCTTCTGTGCCGGTGTAAACATGGTGTAATTGCTAAAGCTGATGAGCTGCTTGACAATGAACCAGCTTTGGAGAGGCAAGCGAGTGTCATTTATGAATAGAGAATGTAGCAAAATAACAACGTTGGCTTTGTATTTTCCTCTCATAGTGTCACTGCCAATAAAAGCCTGAAATTATCCTGCAGTCGATGGTTGAGGACTACCCTGTTTTGGGAAATGAAGAATTTGGTGCAAGCAGTCTGATGTCCCAATGTGGGATGAGTCGATGCTCATCTTCTCTGGGGTGCCCATCTGCTCCTCCTCCTGCTGCTCCTCCCCCTCCTTCTTTTTCTTTTTTCTTTTTCTTTTTTGATAATGGGGATTGAACCCAGGGCCTCACACATGCTAGGCAAGCACTTTAACATTGAGTTTGAGTTATACCCCCAGGTCCTTATTTTCACTTCAAATACATATTATGAAACATTTCTTTTTTTTAATGCTCTCTTTATCTATGTAAAATATTCTAAGCCAAAGCCTAACTACCACACATAGTAGATGGCCTAGAATTCAAGTTCAGTTTCAAACACTTGAAACTGGGGCACCAGGCCCTTCTTTTCTCCCCATTGGTGCCCCTGCCAACCTTCCTAAAACACTATATTGAATTTCTTCAAAGGAAGGGAAAACAAAAGCCTTTTATATTCCTATGTATTTTTAAACCAATAGCTTCTTCTGTATAGTTCTATTTATTGTACAATTAAGAAGAAAAAGACTATTCGTGGTGAGAGGAAAATTCTTTTCAAAATATTGCAAATTTTATAATATTGCACAATATGAAAAAAATTTAGTTTTCTTTTCTATAGGGAAGAAACAATCTTAAAAATGATTAAAGTTCAATATGGACAATAATAGTTTTAGAACTAATATTCTACATGGAAATCAGTGTACTGGATTTCAGTGAAGTGAAAAATATTCTACAGAGATGGAAATATATCACACTTTATATTTTATTTATGCTCTTTACAAAGGAATATGACATGTTTGAAGATAGAACAGATGAAAAATGGAAGCATATGTTTAAAAAAGTGATCTTATATAATTATGACTACTCAATATGTTAAAATTTGACTTGCTCTGCTATGATAAAAGGTTTACATAAATTATGTACCCCACACGTTAGAATAATTTAAAGATAAACATATTAATGAAAACAAGAGACTTTTTTGCCTTTGATTTCCTCATTTAAACAATCTTGCCGAAGCTGGAGAATGGGAAAATATTTCATTTATCGAAATGACAATTTCATTGTATGAAATATGCACAAAAATAAAAATTATAATCCCAAGTGCAGAAGTATTGAGATTTGGCCTGTAACAACTCAGAATACCAATGTTAAGTAAACTGAGGCCTAGCCTGTCGAAACATTCAAAAGTTAAAAAATCAGTTTGAAGTTGGGAGCAGTACTAAATGATTGTAATCCCAGCTACTCTGGAGGTTGAGTCAGGAGGATTACAAATTAGAGGCTGGTCTTGACAATTTAGTCATACCGAGTATCAAATTCTTTTTTTTTTAGCTCAGTGGTAGAGTACCTGTCTAGCACGTGTGAGGATGGGGGTTTAGCTCCCAGTATTGCACACATACACACACAAAAAAATCAGCTTCAAAAATATTTAGCAAAGCCAGATGCAGTGGTGCATGCCTGTAATTCCAATGACACAGAAGCCCGAGACTGGAGGATTGAAGGTTCAAGGCCAGTCTCAGCCACTTAGTAAGACCCTAAGAAATTTAGCAAGACTCTGTTTCAAAATAAATAAAAATAAAATGGACTGGGGGTGTAGTTCAGTGGAAAAGCACCCCTGGGTTCAATTCCTAGGTCAAACAAACAAAAAAAATCCCCAAATATTTAGCAATATTCTCATGCTTGCCAAGGACATCTTCCGTAGAGATAAACCTTGGTATCCTGCTGATCAAAGCATTATTCCTCTGAATCATATTGCTGAATTGCAATCAAGTGTATTGCTTAGTTTTTTCTACCTAGGTAAGATTTGAAGGGCCTGTACTAATTTCAATCTCTATTTTATTAAAAACAAATAAACAAAAAAATGACCAGACTATGAGATATTTTAAGCATGAGGTGAACTTTTAATTCTACAATTGTAATGTTTTTTAAGCAATTTTTCCTATTGTGAAATTTGAGGGAAGGTAAATAAGTTTAAAAGAAATTATGTTGAATGTAGTACTTTTCCAAAGTTTTTACTTGGGGCACTCACTAAGCTGGTGAATTGTTGGGGAGTGTCCCTTTCTAATTTGGTTCCTTAAACTCATTCTGAGAGACAGCTTCTTTGAACAGGTCTGAGGCCTCACTCCATGGCAGTCATTTTGGTAGTGTGGAAATATCTTTATGATGTTTGATAGTTCATAAAACATTCCCATGCTTTTAATTCATTTGATTCTCATTACAACCCTAAAGTAGTGAAAGCAGACACTGTTGTTGTGTTTCTTAAGATTTTAGAAGTCAGTTAACATATTCGAGAACACAGAGTTATTAACTGGTGGAGGCAAGCTTTGGATCTCAAATTCTTGTTACTCCCAATCTCAAGCTCTTTTTACGACCTTGGAACAAGGAGTCTAAATTCTTTAAGCAAACCCCTACTGCTACCAATAGTCCCCAGCCCTCACCATACCCTACTCCTCAGCCCATATGGTGGTTTTCTTGGGTCATAAGGAAATAGTGGGAAGACAGAGGCCAGTCTAAATTCAGGATGCCAACTGGTTTCTTGGGAGCTGGGTCACAGTTTTGCCTCAAAACAATAAACTTTAATAAAGTTTAAATAGATTAGGACCATCTGTTGCACAATTCCTTCTCATCATCCCATTACCATAGCAACCCACATGCTAAATAGGCAAAATTTTTATCGGGAAAGTTTACAAGAAAATGCCAGCAAATTCAGCTTCTGTGCCTATTCCCAAAGTTACCTCCAGGGTCTCAGCTGGTGCTCAGTCTTCCTGCTTCCTGGCATCTGGTGACATTCAGCTCTTGTTCAGTCCCAGATGGACCCCAATACTCCCAACATTTGGCACAAAGTTCTTGCCTGGATTTTTGCATGACTTTCCCATTACCCAGTCCCCAGAGATAAGAATAATGCCAATGATATATAAAAGCTTTTCCTCAGAAAAGAGGAAAAGAAAGGATTTCTGTTCTAAATAGATTGTACGGAGTTTCCAAAATGGATTGTAAATTATCACTGAATGGCCCTTATTATGATAATGAAAAACAAATTTCTTAAGCATTTACTATATGCCAGAGAGTATGCTTAGAATAACACATACGTTTTATTATTTAATCATTATAGTCACTTTATGAGCCAGGTATTCCATCATCCCCATTTTATAGATAAGGAAACTGAGACCCCAAAAGTTTAAGTAGCTTGCACAAAGCTCACTTTACTTGTCAGTTATAGGGCTAACATTTTCACCTAAACTCAGAGAGGCATGTGGTCAAAAAAGCACTAGGTAGGGAGATGAAAGACATATGAGGCAAGGGTTGATTGAAATAACCACTGACTTCATCCTTAACCCTAAACTTGATTTCATTTATGCCAAGCTTCTAGGCTTGAAGAAAGCAAGTAAGAGTCAGATGCATCATAAATAGGCCCTGGTAGTTTTAGTGTTGGGTAGTTGATCAAAGTCAATGTTGTTCAAATATGCAAATAATGCCCTATGAGAGGTTCCTTTGCTGCTGCTGCTGTGCAGATCAAATTTAAGAAACAGTGCCAGGCAGTATGGTGCACACCTACAATCCCCGTAGGTCAGGAGGCTGAGGCAGGAGGATCTCAAGTTTGAGGCCAGCCTCAGAAATTTAGTGAGGCCCTAACCAACTCAGTGAGATGCTGCCTTAGAAAAAAAAGAGGTGGGGACTAGAGATGTAGCTCAGTGGTGAAGTACCTCTGGGTTCAATCCCTAATACTAAGGAGAAGAAGAAGGAAGAGGAGGGGGCGGGGAGGAAGGGGACAAATAGCACAGTTCAGACTGGGTGACATGGTAATTCCTTTGCACCATGGATGGGGGTCAGAGTGGACAGATTTATTTATTTGTTTATTGACAACATGTTTATCTTTTTGTGTTTGTGCTTTAGCAAAGAGGGTCAATAAAGAGCTTTCATGGGTGGCCTTACTTTTGTGTCTAAGAGGCTCGTGAATACACATGCTCTTTCTTCATTTGTTTCAAATTGACATCTATGTCAAAGATCTTCCCCATGGGAAGTTACTGAAGTGGAAATAGCGTGTGTCCTGTGGACACCCAGAAGGCTCGGATACGGGAAGCATCTTCCCATTTCTTCCCAGGAAGGCAGTGAAAGAGGAAGGCTTGCAGCTCCCACAGGGGCACTTACGGGTCACACTTTCTATTTTCCTCTGTTGAACAGTATCAAAGAAGACCCAACCTGGGAGCTACCTTTTGGGTGTTTGGACAAGGGACTTTATTTCATATCGTAGATCAGAGTAAAAACAAATGATCACACAAAGAAACAAACTATGTAGCTGAAATTTCTTACTTTTCCTTCATAAATCTTTTATTTATTTGTTTATTTAATTATTTTTATATTTTTTATGTTTTTTAGTTGTAGGTAGACACAATACCTTTACTTTATTTTTATGTGGTGCTGAGGATCAAACCCAGAGCATCATGCATGCTAGGCGAGCACTCTACCACTGAGCTACAGCCCCAACTCTCATAAATCTTTTAGAAATGAGAAATACTGGGCTGGGGATATAGCTCAGTTGGTAGAGTGCTTGCCTCACAAGCACAAGGCCCTGAGTTCAATCCCCAGCACAACAAAAAAAAGAAATGAGAAATACTGATGTTAAACCCATTCCTTGGGGCTGAGGGTACAACTCAGTATGGGGCATGTACTTAGCATGTGTGAGGGCCTGGGTTCAATCCCCCATACCCTCCATTCACCAAAACCCCTGCTCCTTTTCTTCTTTCTATTTGTAGATTCATAGCTGCCGCAATTATTAGTGAAAGAATTTATTTATAGAAAAATCTGGAAGTGTATAATTTAATCTTCATTTAAAAAGAAGTATATCATAAAAAAGAAGAATATTATGTATACTTTAGATGCTAGAATTTGAAACATTACAATATACTGATGAACCATATGGCCTTTGGAAGCAACCTGAGAGGCCGAGGCAGGAGGATCATAAGTTCAAGGTCAGCCTGGGCAGCTTAGCAAGACCCTGTCTCAAAATAAAAAATAAAAAGGGCTGGGCTGTAGCTTCATTGTAGAGTACCTCTGGGTTAAATTCCCAGTAAAGCCAAGAAAAAAAAAGTAAATATTTTTAAAAGATTTGTATAAAATCAAAATATAATAAAAAATGAAAATATAAAATGGAAACATACTTTAAAAAAATAGTAATACTGCCTGTGTGAAGAAAAAAGTTTAAAACATGATTAGAAAATTATTGTTCTCCTGAGATCATCATCTTTTGGAAGGCCCACTTGCAAAGTTGGCCATTAACTGGCACCTGGGAACATGGATTTCAGGAAGGTTCCCACCATTCTCTGGTAAAGGTATCTCACTGCACCTAAATTTTTTGTGCAAACAACATGGTTTATGCCAAACACCTGCTTTCCTTCTTGGAGTTAGGAATTTAAGGTGGTACCAGCTAGACTGCCTATGTGATCAATTACCAATAAAATCCCAGGCACTGAGTGTTTTGTGAGGCTCCCTGTAGACAGCACCATACACTAATGTCGTGACTCATTGCTGGAGAAATTAAGCATATCCTGTGGGACTCCACTGGGAGGAGATTCCTGGAAGCTAGTGCCTGGTTGCTTCTGGACTTTAACTATGTGACTTTCCCTTTTGCTGATTTTTTTTTTTTTCCAGTACTGGGGATTGAACCCAGAGGAACTAAGCGACATCCCCAGTTCTCTTTATTTTTTATTTTGAGACAGGGTCTTGCTAAATTGCTGAGGCTGGTCTTGAACTTGTGATCCTCGTGCCTCAGCCTCCCAAGTTGCTGGGATTATAGGAGTGCCTCACCAGTCCCAGTTCTGCTGAATTTGCTTTGTGTCTATTCACTGGACTAATCATAGCCACGAGTAATACTACATCCTTAGTCCTGTGAATCCTCGTAGCAACCTGGGAATGGCCCTGACACAGCCCCCTTTGTTAGATTGATTTAAGCATTAAGTGTGATTGTACTTAGCATTATCTTATAATTTTAAGAAACCACCAATAAGTGATAGGTAGCAATATTATTTATATTGAGATAACATAATTAATTCGAGTCATCTGTTAAAAGAAATGAGAGAAATAACATAGCAAATGATAGGTAGCAATGTTATCTTATGATAACATGATAAATATGAGTCATCAGCTGAAAGACACAAGACAGAATAGCTAATGCTATTCTGAACTTTTCTGAATATTTTCCAAAGTCAATTCCCTTAAAATAACCACAAACAAGTATAGAGCTTTTATTTACACTAGAACAATTAGGATACTGTATTACTTCTTGGACCTTCTGCTGGGCTTGAGTCAATGAACACTTTATCATGCTAGTTAGACATATTCTCATACAGCTTCTGTGGGGCGGGGGAGTGGGGAGGAGCATTGTGCCATTCTGAGCCTTTGAGAAAATTGATCCTAGCCACTTCCTGTGTTTAAGAAAATGCAACATATTTATATCTGACAAGAGCCCATTTGAGTTCAAGGCATGAGGACTACAGAATGTACTTCCTTCTTGTGATGGTAGACCCCTCAAGCCTGGCTAACCAACTAGAAAGTTTGGTTTTTGCATGCCTCGGAAAAAAAAAAAAAAAAAAGAAAGAAAGCAAAACAAAATTGCCCTAAGTTGTTTTGAGATTCACTCTCTTATTTTTATATTCTTGGGCTGAGACCCTACACATAAATTGATACATTGAAGTATTTGAAATTGAAGTTGGGTCATCCAACTTTCAAGCACTTTCATTATGTTTACCAAAAAAATCAGATGAACATTTTGAGACATATGTTATATTTTGGTTACTGCTCCAGCTCATATACTTGGTGACATGAAAGGCATGCAAGGTTTTCATGGGGTCTAGTGTAGGGAAGGGCTCTCCAGCAGGTCCAGGCCCTGTCACTTGGACCATATGATTCTGCAAACCCATTGGAATTGGAAGTATTGGTGGTGAGAAGAGATGGAGTGTGGATTTTGTGGCAGGCCCGCACTGGGAGAATCTTTGGAAATTGGGATTAACAATATGCAATCTCCAGTGGAAAATCATAGGCTTCTGGAAAATGACTCCTGCCATGCTACAGGGCTCTGGTAAAGTCAGAAATTCTGTCAGTGGTCACCAAATGACCATGCAATAGAGCCTCTCAACATGATCAACTAAATCACAAGTTAAGGGGAACCCAGCAATGATTTCTCCTAAAATGAAGGAGCTACATCCAGAATTGAGCATAAGTAGGACCAGAGGGGACAAGTAAGCTTCATGAGAAGTAACTCAGACCCCCAAGGTACCTGCCATTGTTGCCGAGCACTCTTCCTCCAATGCACACCCTTGGCTGATGGGGGAGTCTGCGTGGCCAACCAAAGCAGGAGGAAAATGTCTGAGCTTTGCATTGTGGATGGATCTACCCTGCATGTGAGTGCAAGCTGAAAATGGATGGTACTTCTCTACAGTCCGCTCAGAGGTAGTCTTGGGAGACAGGGGAAGAGGAAGAGTCTCCCAAAGGATAGAGCTTTCAGTAGTGCCCTTGATTGTTCACTGTATGTGGAAAGAGAGGTAGCCAGAGTTTACAGTATACTTATGGGCAGGGACAAATGGCCTGGTGAGTTGGTCAGGGACCTGGAAGGAATACAGATCAGAAGTCTAGGTAGAGAATGTGGCCCTACATACAGGAATGTTAATATCTACCAGAGAACACCCACAGGAGAGGCACAGAAAGCCAAGTGGACAGAAAGACCTGGTCAATTGACTGACAGCCAGTCCCTGTCATTGGCCACTCCAGTGCTGGCATGAAGGATACAGGTAGCAAGGATGAAACTTGTGCAGGGAACAAGTGCTGGGGGCTCCCACCTACTAAGATTGCCACTTGCAAATGTCCAACTGCCAGCAAAGGAGACCATGGGAGAGGCTGACTACATTGGGACCCTTTCATCCTTGAAGGGGCAGTAGTTCATTCTTAGGGATAGACACATATTCTGGGTGTGGGTTTACCTTTTCTTCAATTCTGGGCCCCAAGAAGAACCACTCTCTGAAACTTACAAAGGGTTTAATTCACTGGCCTGGGGAACCCATGTAACTTTGTATCAGACGAGGAACTCTATAGCAAAGGAGATGTGGGAGCAGTTTCATGACCAAGATCCTATAGCATCTTGGGTCTCCCAGAAGCTACTGCCTTGAGAGTGTTGGGTCAGCCTATGGATTGCGAAGCTGGAGGACCAACTCAGAGGCAATACCCTGAGAAAACAGGACACTCCACTGGGGCTTATCTGGCAGATCCCTTGGTGGCAGGACACCACAGATTGGACTTAATGCAGAGCTCTTTCCTACCTGGGCCTCCCTCAAAGCTGGCAATCTTTAAAGACACCCAATATATGGGCCAAACCATGCCTTTGGAGGTGGAATTTGGTGCTTTCAGAACCTAAAGAGGTTCAGCAGGCATTATGCTTCCTTTTTCATTGTAAGAGACCCAAAATGCAATAAATAAGCTTTTCCTTTGAAAGGCTATCTTAGACCCCTTTGACCCTTGAAATTTTATGGATGAATAAATTCTGAATTTTCATAGAGTTTTTCTGTCATTCTCTGGAATACATGCATCTTACCAAAGCCTCCAGTGCGCTAGACATTTCTTGCTTTTCCAATCCAGCCAACACCTTGTCACCAGTGTAATGGAACAATAGGATGTTTTGTGGGATGTCCAGATGGTCCAGTCTCTTTGGACCATATCATGGCAGAGGACTAACAGTTCATATAACCCTGGGGGAAAACTGCAAAGGTATATGATTGTCTGGTGATAATACATGTGAATTCCAACTGTTCCTGGCCCTGCTTTCCTGGCTGGGGGAGAAAAGAACACACTTGGAAATTCAGTGGCTGCATACTGTGTTCCTGAGGCCATATTAATCTTCTCTATTAAAGCCAGCAGTTGTGTCTACATGGTTTAGTTTGCCTAACTGTCCCCTGTTGTGCAACCTCCCGCGGCCCTCTTTCTCTTTACTTGTTGAATTTTTCTTTGGGGCACATATTACAATGCGACATTACATCATATCATTATTTGTTTATTGTCTCCCTCCCTAGCTTCAACGAGAATGTAAGCTCCACGTGGCAGACACTCTGTCCATTTGGTTCTTTGTTATGTCTCTAGCTCTTGGAACAAGGCTTGGCATATAGTGGGAATTCAATATAGATTTGTTGAATAAATGAATACCTCCTCAGTTTTCTTTTCTTTTTTTTTTTTTGGTAAGAAATCATGGCCTCTTGTCCTTAATTCACCACTTGGAACTGTGGTGAATTATTTATTCTAAAAGGCATTGTTAAATAAAATCATCCAAGCCGGAAAAAAAATAAAAATAAAAGGCATTGTTTTAACCCAAAGTATCAACCAGAAAAATGTATTAACTATATTACCTTCTAGCCTCTTCTTGATTTTTTTTGTTTTTGTTTTTGTTTTTTTGGTTATAGGGATTGAACCTAGGGGCACTTAATCACTGAACCACATTCCCAACCTTTTTTTTTTTTTTTAATAATTGAGACAGGGCCTTGTTAAGTTGCTGAGACTGACTTTGAACTTGTGATCCTCCTCTCTCAGCCTCTGGAGTCACTGGGATTATAGGCATGCACTACTGTGCCTGGCTTCTTCTTCATAATTTTAAATGCCCAGTTACTTCAGCTACATTTAATGTAGCCAGGATCCTCCATGTCAAATAGAAATACAAGGACTTGACCGTCGAAGCTTCTGTGGCCACTTCTGCTTGCCTTTACCAATACAGTCATTTCTTGCTATAGCTTAGAAGTTTTCTTTTCTTTCTTTCTTTTTCTTTTCTTGGTACTGGGGATTGAACTCAGAGGTGCTGTACCATTGAGTTACACCCCAGCCCTTTTTACTTTTTATCTTGAGATAGGATCTTGCTAAGTTGCGAAGTTCTCGCTAACTTGTATCCTCCTGCATCAGCCTCCCCAGTCACTAGGATTAAAGATGTGCACTGAGCTGGCGAGCTTAGGAGTTCTTAATATAGAGTTGGTGAAACTCAGTGACATCAACGTATGGAAGCTCATGAATCTGCTGAAATTGTGCCAGAATACTGTGCTCATTTTCTTTTTTTTCTGAAAGAATGAGCCTTAACTTTCTGCAGACTTTAAAGGGGACCTGAAACCTTCCAGAAAGACTAAGAACTCCTTAAATAATTGTGATTGCCATGCCTGCATCTACTCTTTGGAGTCTCAAAGCTGGTTAAGTGCATTTCATGATACAAGACTATTGGCTAGTCAAATGTTCAGGATGACACCCTAAGAGGGTGTTAACAACTGAAGAAATATGGTTACTGCAAGAGGTGGCTATGGAAACTAAAGAATAGAAACCTAGGATGAACTACAAGTCCACCTCTTCTCCAAGCCATCTCCAGTCCATTGAAGAATAATATACAATGCATATTCAAACATATTTAAATACATCCATCTATCTACCCATCCACCTGTCCATTTTTCTGTTCGTCTATTCATCAGTCTGTCCCCACAGAGATGTACATTCATACATCTATAAAAAAGCTCCCTACCAGGGATTGATGACATGCACCTGTAATTCCAGTGACTTGTGAGGCTGAGACAGGAGGATTTCAAGTTTGAGGCCAGCCTTGGCAATTTAGCAAGACCCTGACTCAAAATTAAAAATAGAAAGGAGCCAGGCGTGGTGGCGCACCCCTGTAATCCAAGCGACTTGGGAGGCTGAGTCAGGAGGATCACGAGTTCAAAAAAGCCAGCCTCAGCAACTTAGCGAGGCCCTAAGCAACTCAGTGAGACCCTGTCTCTAAATAAAATACAAAAAATAGGGCTGGGGATGTGGCTCAGTGGCCGAGTGTCCCTGAGTTCAATCCCTGGTTCCAAAAAACAAAACAAAACAAAACAAAACAAAACAAAAAATAGAAAGGGCTGGGGATTTATCACCCTGTGTGTTCAATCCCCAGTGTTGCAAAAATAAATAAATAAACAATAAAATTTTAAAAATAAAACAAAACTCTCTATAGCAAGTCTTTCTCCAACAAGTGAGACACACTGTTTTCTTTACAAAAAAATTTTGTTCCTAGTGATATTATTCCACTGTCAAAGCCACCGTTGAGAGAGCTTTCTTCCTCATCCCTTGATGCAGATCTGATCTTGGACATTAAGAATACTTCCAGCCATGATTTAAACATCATCCAACGCACTTTTGATGGTGGTTAATATTCATCAGTGAAAGTGAAAATGAAATGATTTTTTCTTCTTGAAATGAAAGGACTTTATTTTTCCTTATAAAGTAATAATAGATATTTAAAAAACCTCACTGTATTAAGATTAAAAGTTAGTTAAGGGGCCGGGCGCGGTGGTGCACGCCTGTAATCCCAGCACTTGGGAGGCTGAGGCAGGAGGATCACGAGTTCAAAGTCAGCCTCAGCAACGTAGCGAGGCCCTAAGCAACTCAGTGAGACCCTGTCTCTAAAATAAAAATACAAAATAGGGCTGGGGATGTGGCTCAGTGGTGGAGTGCCCCTGGGTTCAATCCCCAGTACCCCCCCCCCCCCAAAAAAAAGTTAGTTAAGGGTTAGGGATATGGTTCAGAGGTAGAGTGCTCACCTACCATTCCAGAGGCCCTTCATTCAATTCCTGTTACTATAAAAAAAAAAAAAAAAAAAAAAAAAAAAAAAAAAACAGTTAAAAATCAATTTTTTCTTGCCTAGAAGCCATTACTAGTTTTATTTTGGCATGTAAGTCTATCTCTGGACTTTTCCCCATACACCCACACAAATTCATATTTACGAAAGTGGGATTATAGTTGTATGCCATTTTAGAGTTGCTTTTCCATTTCACCTGTGAGGGGTATCTTTCACCAAATGTGCATTTGCACCATAGTCAGTGGTTATGGAGAACCTATTGTAGCAACAAAATAATTTTTAAAAACAACTTCCCATTGAGAAACATTGAGATCATTTCCTTTCTCTCATTATTACAAACAGTGCTGGGTGAACATCCTTGTACAAATATCCACTGGCACTTGTCTGAATATTTCTGTATCTTGACCTTTTGTGTAGTCTGGATCTTCCTGTCAAAGAATTGAACTAGACAATCTCTCGAAGGTTTTATCTAAGAATGCAATTCTAGAATATGTCTAAATTTGCAACCTGTTTTTCTTGCTTTGTATAAACTTATCTTGCACATCAGATAAGAGAATATTTATGCTAATTTTAAAAATTGAAAATAAATTTAAAAAGAAAGAAACTTCAACTTTTAGAGATCGTTACCCTTTCCCTTGGAGTATGTTTTGATATTAAATTATTGTAGCTGCTGGCTATCTTTTTACCTACCTTAAAAGTGATAGTGTCGAGCTGGGGTTGTGGCTCAGTGGTAAAGCACTTGCCTAGCATGTATGAGGCACTGGGTTCAATTCTCAGCACCACATATAAATGAATGAATAAAATAAAGGTCCATCAACAACTAAAAAATATTAAAAAAAAAAGTGATAGTGTCATGTAAATTTCTCTAATTTTACTCATGAGCAGAGACTGTTTGAATCTTCTTCTGGAAAAAAAATTCTCTTTTCAAGTTTTAACAGTTGAGGTTTTCTCTTTTCCTCTAAAAATAATTACAGTCATTCTTGAAGAAGAGAAAGGTTGAATTGACAAAAACTTGATTATAGTTATTAACTTTTCTGCCTAAATTAAGGGACATTTCACAAAACAATGGCCTGTACCCTTCAATGTTCATGTCATGAAAGACAGAAAGACTGAAGGTGGTTCCAGACGAAGAGACTGCAGGGACACCACCAATGTAATACTCGGTACTGGACTGGGGGCCCTGAACACGGGATGAAGGGACATTGTTGAGCCAGTTGGCAAAGTCTGAATATGAACTGTGTGCTGAAACTTTTGAATTTGATAATTGTGTTGTCATCCTGAAAAAAGAAGCCTTTGTTTTCAGGAGATACACCCAGTATTTGGGCATTAAAGGCATTCATTTTCAACGATCCAGACAACACACGTCTCAGTGTGAAGATAGAAAGATACACAAATCTGGCAGAACCCTTAATCATTGATGAATCTGGGTGAAGGGTAAAACAAAGTTCTCATACTATTCTTGCAACTCATTTAAGTTTGAAATGATGTCAAAATGAAAAGAGAAAAGAAAAAAAAATTGCCCCTTTAGAGCACATTTGAGAAGTGTGGGGGGATGTAATCAAAGACAGTCATACCTATAAAACTTCAGTCAAATGTGAAATCAGTCCTTTTTTTCAATTTATGTCTCATTTACACCAAATCTTTTATACACTGAAAGGGAATCAATGAAAAGATGGAAATTAAAAAAAAAAAAGACAAAGGTGTTCAAGTGAAAAAGAATGAGTGACTATTTTCTAACAATTTTATTATGAAAATGATCCCATACAGTCATAATCTAGAGCCAACAATTTTCAATGTATTACCATACATGCTTCATTTATTATTTTGTGCTAATGTGTTTTAAAGATCTCATGACATTTCACTCCTACCTAACAAGATTTCTTGGTCCATATTTAATTTTTCCATTTGATCCCAAATGAGTTTTTTTATTGATTTGTTCAAATCAGGATATAATCAAACATCACATATTGTACTTGATTACTGACTGTTTTCCCCGCCCCCAAGGTACAAGGGACTGCACTCAGGGACGCTTTACCAGAGCCCTTTTTATATTTTGAGACAGGGTCTGGTTGAATCACTGAGGCTGGCCTCTAACTTGCAATTCTCCTACCTTGGCTTCCAGAAGTGCTAGGATTGCAGGCATGCACCACTATGTCTAGCAATTATTTCTTAAGTCTCTTGTAACCTAGAATAGGCCCCTTTCTTCTTTTGACCTTTAGTTTTTTTCTTCTTGTGACCAGCAAATAATCTGGGGCTGGGGATTGGGAGGGTCAATGTGGAGTCTGAATAAGGTTGAGTCTTAACATGTGCTAATTATACAAAAAATTTTTAATTATAAACCAGAGATGTTTTTCTTTCCTAGAAACAACTAAATACTGATCTGAATAGTGTTTACCATCTTTTGGAGCTTCACTTTTCTCCTCTGTGTAATGGGGGTGGTACTCCTCATCCTGTCCATCTCATAGGTGTGCCAACAAGATAGAGTATGAAAACATTCTTTCATGTGACATTCACATGGAGGCTGAGGCAGGGGAGGCACAAGTTCAAGGCCAGCCTCAGCAATTTTGTAGCAAGACCCTCAACTTAGCAAGACTCTATCTCAAAAAAAAAAAAAAAAAAAAAAAAAAAAGGTCTGGGGATGTAGCTCAGAGTTTAAGCATCTGGGGTTCAATCCCTGCTATAAAAACCAAAACCAAAACAGAACAAAAAAACCCACAAGTAAGCCACCACTATTTGTATTATGTTGTCCTGCAGAAGGGACTTACTTGATCACTTTGAACTTGAGAGTTACCATAAGTAGTATAAGACATGAAATCTAAATGCTTTTAAAGGCAGCAGGGAGCAAAGGAAGAAAAACCTGTTCAAACCTAGTCACCTTCTTGTTCCCCTTCTCCCCTCAAAATCAAAGTCTGAACCTAAATGGATGGTAAGAATTTTTAAAACCAATGCTGCAAATATGTAACATGGGCTGTCCCCACTCCCCTGTTGGGAACAGTTCGAGCCTTGTGTATGCAGCTGCCAGACGTGGCCCGGGGCAAGGAGAGACTGCGGCAGGCAGCCTGTCCTGACAGGGTGTAACCTGTTGGCACAAACAACCCTCTCTCTCACCTCCACCCTTTCCCCCTCCCTGCGTCAGCGTCCCTGAAGTACACACCATGAGCAACTGTGCTGCTGACAGTGTTATTTCCTGTGCAGATGAAAGTACAAAAGGATGGAGGCATGACAGGTCACCCCGTCACACTGGTGACACCTAGGGTCTGTTGTTCGGAAATACGTAGTTTGCTGCTCTGCCTGAGTAGCCCCATCTCTGAGTGAAGGTCTGTCGCCTAGCTGGGAAGATTCTGCTCCTTTGGCCTCACCAGGTCTGGGCATCTCTGGCTTACTATTTTGTACTTGTTTCTCTGTCATGGTTGAATTCCCTTAGCTGTTCACGCCTCACTGAGATTATGGGTCCATGGGCTCTCTGTGCTGGAAGGGACGTCACAGTCATCAACACCACCACCCACCCCACCATAGTCAAATGCCCTCACACTATTGCTTATATGCAGTTGGAGCAGCCAAGGCCCCCTGGGTTCACATTTCTGGTACTTACTGTGTAGTCTTCTGAAAATTAATGAATTGCTCTGTTTTTGTTTCCTCACCTGTAAAATGAGAATAATAATGATAATACCTACCTCATAATGCTTTATGTAGACCAGCAGAATTAATACCTAACTGTAAAACATGTACTAGATTGCCTGGCTCATAGAAAGCATTGTATGTGTTAACATCTGGGGGAGGCTTCTAGCCTCTTCACAAGCACCTCCAGGGGTGGAGAAGTCCCTAGCTCATAAAACAAGTTGTTTAATCTTTGGTGAATTCTAACTATCATATGTGGTTCCTTATATTGTGTGATTTGGAGGGAAGGAAAAGACAATATCAAAACATACTGGATACAGTGGTAGTTTTTTTTTTTTTTCCATACACTGTGTTGTAACCTAGTTGAATTTATTTGTCTCCATTTCGTGATTTGCATGTGGCAAAAATGAAGCATGGGTAGGATTCAGAAAAAGTCAAACAATGAGTAAATGGATGAGTCAGGACTTGAACTTGGCCTTCTTAGGCCCTCATATCTTCAAATATTGGAAGGCAGCTGTTATTTTCCCACTGAGGCTTACTTTCTCAAAGTGTTTGGCACATAAGTAAGTTCTAATGATAGAATTAATATCTTTGTTAATTTCTAGAAAACAATGCATTATCAAAGCCCTTTTGAAACATGCCTTCTTTTTCTTTCTTTCTTTCTTTTTTTTTTTTTCCTTTTCCTCCTGAGGCAGGATACCTTCAACATTCTCCCTTCCTTCATTTTACCTGTATTAAGTGTCAGTAGATTGATCTTGCCTCTGGAAACTTGTGTCCGTCACTGAGCAACATTCCCAACCCTTTTATTTTAAGGCATAGCCTCCCTAAGTTGCTAAGGCTGGCCTTGAACTTGTGATACTTCTTCCTGAGCCTCGAGAGTAGCTGGGATTACAAGTATGCACCACCATGTCTGGCTTGTCACTTCTTCTAGGACAAGGCCAGGATGGAGTGTTCCTGAGGCAGCCTATTTCATTTTAGACAGCTCTTATCATTCATTTTATTCATTCATTCATTCATTCATTCATTCATTTTATTCATTAATTCATTTATTTGCCAAATATTAATGAGGCCTGAGATCTGTCCAGTGCTGAGCGAGGTACAAGGGATATAATGGGAAGTGAAAACATCAAGTTCTTTATAAGACTGGGCCAAGTTCTGCATCCCCTCTACCTTATTGATATCAACTCCAGAACCACAGAAAACCAGGTTAATTTCTGATCTTCACAAAAACCCTTCATATAGTTGAAGATAGTTTTCCAGCTGCTTATGTGATGAAGGTATTTTTCTTTCTTCTTCTTTTGTTTTCTTCAGACTTTCTTTGTAAAGATAATTCTTTACTTAATTTTTCAATTGACCTAAAGCTGATGAAGAAAATGGGTCTTATTTACATTCTCTGAGACTCAGTTTTCCTTATCTGTGAAATGGGAGTAATAATACCTAACAGGTGATTCAGAATTCCAGATTTTGTGTTACTTTTCTGCAATAGATTAATGATGTGTATGTATTAGTGTGCATTCATAATATTAAATGGCTAGGAGTGATGGTGCACACCTGGAATCCCAGCTACTTGAGAGGGCAAGGCAGGAGGATCACAAGTTTGAGGTCAGCCTGAACAATGTATTGAGTCTCTGTCTCCAAATAAAAAGGGATGTAGCCCAGTAGTAGAGCACTTGCCACCACGCATGAGGCCTTGAGTTCAATCCCTAGAACAACAACAATAAAAAAGTAAATGACTTTAACTCTATGCTGCATACATGCAGCAAGCATTCTCTATATGTGTCACATTGATTAATTCATGTCATCACAGCTCTTTGGGGTGGGTACCTTTATTAATCTCATTATACAGAGGAAAAGGTAGAGGTAGAGGTTAAGTAACTTGTCCAAAGCCACATGGCTAGCAGTAGTAAAGCTGAGCATGGGTTGGGGGTCTCTAGTCATTTTTAAATTAAGAGGAGCTGAAAGTCTCTCAAAGGTAAAGAGTAACTTAAAGGCTGAACTTAGAGTCTGACTAACTAGTGGCATCATGACTATTTTTTATCCCTTGGTGGTGCTGGGGATTGAACCCAGGGCCTTGTGCATGCTAGGCAAGCACTCTACCAACTCAGCTATATCTCCAGCCCACATCAAGACTAGTTTAAACAATTGCTTACATTTTGAAATCCAGTGTCTCAGAGTCACAGTCTGCACGTCTGCCTTGAAGGGGGCTCCCTTGCTCTCAGCACCCTGACCTCTCAGCCTCCGGCTCACATGAGCTGGCTCTCTTTATACTCCACCATGCAGCTCTTGGCAGCAGATATTAGCATTTTTTTCACCACATCACTTGTTAGCTTCTTTCGAAGTTGCAGCTTATAAACATATTTTTTCACTTAAGTGTACTTTTCTTGGGATAGTTTGGTTTCTAGCTATTTACCACTTTAAGTCCATCTGCGAAATAGGGCAAAACTTCAACTCAATTTATAAACAAAGGGATAATTTTCGTAATTCATATAATGGGTTTACAGATCAATGAGAAAAAGAACAACAGCCACATTAATAAAAAGAGCAAAGGATATGAATGAACAGGCCATAAAAAGGAACTACAAATTTCTCTTGTATATGTGAAAGATACTCAATTATTATTGGAGAACTGGGTTGAAGTGCTGATATCACTTTTTCCTATGGCGAATATAAGCCTATGAATCTATGTATGTCTGTATTTATTTCTATATTTCTATGTGTCTCCTGACATACACTGCTGGTGAGGGAATAGGAAAATAGATATTTTCATTTGTTGCTCTTGGGAAAGTGTATTGGCATTGCCTCTATGTAAGACTGTTGTGCAATTACCTATCCAAATCAAAAACTCCTGTGTCCTTTGTTTAGGTCAGAGTCTCTCAACCTTGGTGCTATTATTTGGGGCAGAGAGTTCTTTGCCCAGTGCATTGCAGGATGTTTAGCATCATGCCTGGTCTTCTGACTCATTAAACGTCAGAAGTACCCGTACCCACTACTCATGAGTGTGACAATCAAATTTCCTCCAGACATGCAGTCATTGCCAAATATCCTCTGGAGGACAAAATCACCTCTATTTAAGAATCATTGGTTGAGGGGTTTTGTTTTTGTTTTCTCTTTCTAAAAAAAATGTTTTTCAACCCTGAGGATTGAACCAAGAACCTCACACATGCCAAGCAAGTACTCAGTAACACTCCCAGCACTGTTTATTTTATTCTGAGACAGGATTTTGCTAAGTTGCCCAGGCTGGCCTGGAACTTGCAATCCTCCTGCCTCACCATCTTGAGTTGCTGGAATTACTGGCATGTGCCACTGTGCCTGACAGACTGAAGATTTTTAGTGCTGCATAACAACTACTGCAAACTTCATGGTCTAGAATGACAACTACTTTATTTGTTCATGATTCTGACTGGGGCTCATTGAGGCACGTACTCTGCTATCCTTCAGTGGTCACTCCAATGATTGCATTTATTTGGTGGGCAGGTAGGTTAACCTCAACTGGGATATTGAGATGGCTGGGCCTTCTCTCTTTGATATCTCTGGTCTTCATTTCTCAGTAGCATGAAAGGTGAAGGCATGACTCTCTGTCCAGGAAGTCTCTCCAGTAAAATAACTTGATTTTATATGGCAACTCAACAACTTCCAACAATGCAAGAATGAAAGCTGCCTGGCTTTTTAAAAACTGTTGCTGATTTTCAACTGAGCAGTATTTCTGCATTTCTACATAAAGTGAAGATTTTGTGCAGAAAATTAGTGGACCTTTATGCCTACTTTTTGATTTACTGGGGAATCTGGGTAAGGCCAGTCCAAGCAGTAATTATGCAAAAAGCATGCCATTGGCCTCTCCAGAGTCCACAAGCCTTCAAGTCTGGATTCCCTGGTCTTTAGGCCTTAATTGGCTCTAATTCTTCCTTTTTAACTAACAAAACTCACCCTGCTTCTCAAATTTCTGTTCAGAGGATTAACTTCCTTCAGATCTTAGCTGACTATCCTTTCCTTGGAGATGCAGTCCCTGACCATTTTATCTTAAATACCCTTATCTGATACACCGCATCTCCCCATCCAAGTACTTTTGAAGCCTCTATTACACATTCTGCTGTTGCATGGACCAAAGTGGGTCACATGGTCAACTCCAGAGTCAATATAAGGCACATCACAAGAACAATATATCAGGAAGCGTGGTTTATCGAAGGCCTTCAATGTAACTTTTTTTTCCCCCCAGTGCTGGGGAGATTGAACCCAGGATCTCATGCATGCTAAGCAAGCCTCTACCATCAAGTTACACTCCCAACCTCCATCAAAGCAACTTCTGTCTCACTCATTACTCCTAATTTAATTTGCATTAGAGAGATTATCACCATCTCTATTGTTATTTTTGCTTTTACTCTTTTTACAGTACTGTGGCTCCAACTCAGTCTCCTGCATGCTGGGCAAGTCCTCTACCACTGAGCCACACCCCAGCCCAGTTTTAGTTTTCAATTAAAGTTGTGAGGGTTTTGTTGTCTCATTCACCCTCAAGAATCTAGCAGTGTTTGTATAAAGGTCCAAAATAAATAATTGTTGAGGAATAACTGAGCTTTCTGAGTTTTCTGAACAGCATTTAGCTCATCTACAAAAGAACCATGCTAACCAGCGAAAGGGTTGAAATACTTTCCTTCCTTTTAAAGCACATATGCATTTTAACAGTTTTCTGAAAATAATGCCTCAGTTTAATCATGTGGCAAATTCTTACATCTAAATGGAATGTAAAATCAGATTTCTCTACTTTTGTCATGACTGGAATTCTTCCACTGTCTTCTTAGAAACAGGAAATACTTTACGACTTTTATGAATTTATTAATATTAGTTCAAGTAACCTTTTTTGCAGTTTTATTGAGGTATAATTTCTGAAGAAAAATTGTACACTTGCAAGGTGTGCCCTGTGATGATTTGATATGTATGGATGTTGTACAATGACTACCACGATCAAATCAATCAATATATCCACACATGGTAATTCAATAATCGTGACTATCTTTAAAAATATTTTCATGTCCATTTCTTTAGAGCAGTGCAGAAATGTGAAAAAAAAAATGATTTGTGGCATTGAGCTGGAGTGATAACTTTTGAGAAGTTGTTAAACTGTGGATTTTCAAATCAAGTTGAACTCAAGTTTCCTGGAGAGCTCTATTGTCATCTGGATAGTCTGGAGATTTTGCAGAAATTTTTTTTCTTATGCTTTATTTTTTAATAATAGGGGAAAATGCAGAGAGGTTTTAAGCAATGTGCTTTAGGGGAATTTTGATAGCTGTGCATTTATGCAGATCAAATACTTGTAATCTTGATTTTCCTTTCTACTTTTCAGTCTATGAGGAGTACACATGATTCTTAATCTTTTAGGCAAAGTGAGCTTATACTTCTTCTTTTTCTTCTTTTTTTTTTTTTTTTTTTTTTTTTTTTGTGTTAAGGATTGGACTCAGGGGTACTCAACCACTGAGCCACATCCCCAGCCCTATTTTGAATTTTATTTAGAGACAGGGCCTCACTGAGTTGCTTAGTGCCTTGCTTTTGCTGAGGCTGGATTTGGACTCTCAATCTTCCTGCCTCAGCTTCCCAAGCTGCTGGGATTACAGGTATATACTGTGCCCAATGGGCTTATACTGCTTTACTGATTGTCTGGAAGAAGGAACAGGAAGGAAGGGATAAGACTTAGAAGATAGGGCTGGGGATATAGCTCAGTTGGTGGAGTGCCTGCCTTGTAAGCACTAAGGCCCTGGGTTCAATCCCCAACACCATAAAAACAAAACAAAACAAAACAAAACAAAACAAAAAACAAAACCTTAGAAGATTACACATGATGTCAGGATATTCATATTATTTCAAATTAAAATTTATATACTGTATTACTCCAATTTCTGTTGCTGTAATAAAATACCTGGGTACTTTATAAACAAAAGAAACTTATTTAACTCACAGTTTGGGAAGCTAGAAGTCCAAGAGTGGGTATCCCCATTAGTGTGGTCTCCAGTGAGGGTGTCGTGGAAGATGATCACAGTGCAGGGAGCTCTTGTGAAAGAGACCACATGGTGAGATGGGAAACCAGAATCTAGGGAAAGGTATCTTGCTTCTGCAACCCACTCTCTCAGTAACTAACTGGGGTCTGTAGAGAAGATTAGTTTCTTCTGAGGGCAGCCCCAAGGATCTAATCACCTTCCACTCTTAAGAGTTCCACACCTCTTACATCGACACACTGGGGACCAAGTTTCCAGCACATGAACCTGTGGGGGACTCGCTGAAACCATAGCATATCCACAACAAGCGTTCTCCATTCTTATACAAATTCATTATTTAAAATCTCTCAGTGCATGTCCACATGCCAATATAATGTAACGATGTTATATTTCTTGTGTGTGTTTCTTTCCATTTACATCATGTAATCCTCATGTAGCAACATAAGATAGCAGTAGCAACGCTGCATTTATCCTAGACATGTTGTAAGAAAATCTTAATCCAAAATAAGTTACAGGAACAATTGCATTCTAGCTGAGTGACCTCAGACAACTCACTTTCATCCTTAATTGTAAAATGAGAACTGGGGGATACCCCTTCTAATTCTTAGGTCTGAGTGCTTGCAGCAAAGCAATACCACCTATATAAAGATGTCTGGGTAGGCCTTTGAAATAGAAAAAGCACCAAATGTATATAACATAAAATGATTTTGTGCAAATTTTGAAGATGTTGGATGGGATATCCCTTTTTTTTGGAATAAGAAGTCATGTTTTTGAGTGAGAAAGAGAATTGAGAGACTTAAAACATAATACATAAATATTTTTCATTTCTCTGAAAAGACTGAGTTTTAGCTCTGTTAGAGTTGCTTACATCATAATTTAGCACAAGTGTCCAGAGAGTTCAACAGGAAACAAGCAGCCTTCATAATGAGCTGATGAAATGTGAGAATAAGGTTGGTTGGATGGAAGGAAATGAAGAAAGAAAACATGGTCTGTAGAAGCACAGCTGTACCTCAGCAGAGAAAGGTCACACTAACATTTGTAATGTTATTGCATTGAGCAGATGGGGGGAAAATTCTTCTAAGACTTTAATTAAAGTGAAGATGGCAAACAGCATGCCAACTGCTTCCTAGGGGGCATTAGTCACCTGAAAATCCTTTCCATGCCCATGCACTGGCCGTAACAGGAGCGAGTATGAACAGAACATGATTTTAAAAATGATCCACTCTGACCCTCCTAGAATGAAAGAATGTTTGAAGGCATTAATTTATGACAGCCTGGGGGGAAACAGAAGAGGGAGAGTGGAAGAGAGTCAAGGGAGGTTCTGTCTTCAAAGGGATTAGAGCTGGAAAATGCAGAGCAAGTGGAGGCACAGGAGGTGCTGAGCCAGGGGTGCACACACTTTTCCATCTCATGGTGTTTGGTTCTCTCCCTTCTCCCAAGGGGCTCTGCCAATTCCTTTTTCATCAGCTTAGCAAAATAGCAAACACTGTGCTGGGCCCTGAGGATTTAAACATAAATAAGATTACATTTTGAAAATCTGAATCTTCACGTATCTAGTTCACCAGTTATAGGATGCAGGCAGGATGGACCGCTGGAATAAGAGTCCTTAAAAAATCTCAGAGCAGGGGCTGGTGATATAGCTCAGTTGGTAGAGAGCTTGCCTTGCAAGCAGAAGACCCTGGGTTCAATCCCCAGCACTGAAAAAAAAAAAAAAAAAAAAAAGAGGTCTCAGAGCTGCAGGCTAGGGTTGTATCAGATGTGTGTACAGAGCCATTGGTGCTGAGGGCAGACCATGGTTGAACCTGGAGTGTCTCACAGAAAGGGTGACATTTACTATAGTCTTCAGGAGAAGGGCAAGTTTGGTGAAGGTCAGGGGTCACCAAGTTACGGAAAGGAGAAGACTGGAATTTCAGAAAGATAGGAATATGTGCGTGTGAGGGTTGTACATGAAAGAACAAGGTGTGTTTGAAGAGTGCCTCCTGTTTCTCAATATTAGAAAGTTCCAGATTCTGTTACTTACTGTACTTATTTTATGACCTTCACCTCTGACCTGGATCCCAAGAACAGTTAGTCTCCTATCCCCATTTAGAAGTCATAGAGTATAAACTGATTTAAACTGCAAATTAGTCACTAAAACAGAGACCATCGAAAGCACCAATACTACAGTTTGATGAGCACCTCTGAGATGTGTACTAAACTCCTTTTAACATGGCCATGTTTAATTCTCATAATGTCTCCATGGACTAGGTACTATTATTTTTCCTTTTTAAAAATGAGAAGATGGAGGCACAAAGAGGCTGGGAATCTTTTCCAAAGTTAGGCTAGTGATTTCTGACCCTGTTTCTAACCCAGGCAATCTGACTTAACAGTCTCCACTCTTAGCCAATGAGCTATCCTGCCTCAAGATGATGAATGCACAGTCATGACCAGGAGAAAGATGAGTACCTCAAGCATCTCACACACCCTGAAGCTTTCTCTCACTCACAGAAAACAGCATAATGGTGACGATGTCTCATACCAAGTAAGCTGGTGACATAGAGATGCACCACCTAGATCTGCTTGCAAGGAAGGACTGACTGCCCGGCTTGGCCTGAAGGGACCTCTTCTACCCAAGGTCAAGGCGCTTCCCAGGATGGACCACATTCAGTGACTGATTCAGGAGGGTATCCAAAGGTCCAGTTACTCAGGCCCAGTATTCTGATGGGCCATGTGAGTTCCAGAGCCACCACTGGGCTGGGGAGGCTGTTGGGTGCACACTGCAGCTCAACTTCTCCTTCTGTCCCATCTCGCTTCCTGCCCCTCCCGCCACAGCTGCTGACCCCATGAATATTCCTTAATGAACATCCTGCCACTCTATGTCAAAGCCCGCTTCCCTGGGGACTCAATCTATGAGCAATTCCAGTGACCAGAGAAGTCTGTGTCCTCTCACTCTGATTCCTTTGTAACTTCCTTTCACATTGATTTCCTTTTATTTTTTTCATCTCCCAGATAAATATATAAGAACAAAACTTTATAAAATTCTCCAAGGTAGGCTATACTAGGAGACACTACCCCCTTTTTATTAATGGACTTTAGTTTTTAGAGTAGTTTTAGATTCACATGAAAATTGAGCAAAAATACAGAGAGTTGACCTGTAAGCTACCCCAGCCCCTCCACTCCCACCCTCCAACTCATTTTTTCCACTTTTAACATCTATTTCCCTTGGTTTGGCCTATAGGTATTTATTTCATGGAAGTAAAACCTCTTTATAATCAAACTTTCACTAGAATTATTTCTATGATTTTGTAATTTCTATTTTTAACATTTGACTAGTTGGTAGACTTGATTTTAATAAGCTCTTGCCTTGTGGCCTGGCCACAATCCTTAAGCTTTCAGAGTCAGTGTCCCATCTCCAAAACTGGAATAACCTTTGGGAGGATTTAATTACATATCCTAACTCAAGGCAAAGTGCCTGCTGTTTGTTTGGTTTTAAAGTGCTGGAGATTGAACCCAGGGTCTCACTTGATGCCAAGCAAGTGCTCTTCCACTGAGCTGTACCCCAGCCCTTTTTTGATTTTTACCTTGAGACAGGGTCTTGCTAAGTTGCACAGGCTGGCCTCCTGCTTCAGTGTCCAAGTAGCTGGTGTTATAGGTATGCACCACAGAGCCTAGTTGCTGGGTGCAGTTTTGCTGGGCATAGTGGCCCATGCCTGTAATCCTAGCAGCTCAGGAGGTTGAGGCCAGAGGATCATGAATTCAAGGCCTCAGCAACTTAGCGAGGGCCCATCTCTAAATAAAACATCAAAATGGGCTGGGGATGTGGCTCAATGGTTAAGCACCCCTGGGTTCAATCCCCTGAACCAAAAAAAAAAACAAAAAACAAAAAACAAAAAAAACACAGTTTTTTATTAAGCTGGCACAATACAGTATTCAGTGAATATAAATTTCCTATGGCTTCAGTATTCCAATGCTAAAACTGGGTGGATTAAAACAACAGAAGGTTATTCTCATATTATTTGGTCAGACAACCAAACACAGCTTGCTCAGGTCTAAAATCAAGGCTCTAGTGGGGACCCCTTTCTTGATTGTTCCAGCTTCTGGTGACTTCTTGCTTTCTTGTCTGGTGGCCATAACATTCCAGTCTCTGCCTCCATAGTCACATTACCTTCTGTTCATCTCTGTGTTAGATTTCCTGCCTTTCTCTTGTACTGGTGCATGTGGTTGTAGTTACAGCCCACCCTGACAACCCAGAATAATCTCCCTAACTCAAGACCCTTAATTCAATCACATGGGCCTAGACCTTATTCCTATTACCAGGTTAACATTTACAGGTTCCACAGACTGGAACCTGGTATCTTGGGGGAGGGAGTATTTTTCAGACTACCACACAGTGTAGTGACAGTTTCTGTCTATTTTGTGTTGTGTGTGTCTGTGTGTGGTGGTGGGCGCTGGGGATCAAACCCTTGTTACTTCCCCAGCATGTGCACTATCTTTTAAAAGCATAGTTCTAAACAATTCACTTTGGGACCAGTAAAATAATCCTTTCCCTTCTGGCTTGTTATTAAAAGCCATCTGCCCTATTTTCAGGATCTTTCTTTTCTCCCTCTCCCTGAAGGGACAGTGTCTCTGAAGGCAGTTGGGTACCTGTTCTCCAGCAGTAGATGGAGTCCTGTTTGGGGCATCTTTCCAAGGTTTTAATTGTGGACACATCCCAGCACAGTTCCCCAAATTTACATTTTCTTAACAGCTCTGATTCAGTAGATTGGGCCATGTCTGGGAATGCATTTTTTTTCCCCCCAAAGTGTCTCGGATTCTTATCACCAGCCAAGATTTGGAAACACTGATTTCTTCTACAAAGTCCTGAACTTAAACCCTTGAAATAGGGTATTCCCCTTCCTGCCTGCTGGGTGTGTCATGGTTACATGACTGCTTTTTAATGGAAGGGTGGGGAAAACAAACAAAAGAAGAGCATCCCTGAAAAGTGAACAATCCTCTCTGTACAGTATTCACTGAAAGGGTTCCCTAGAGGGAAGATTTCCAATTCCTAACGAAATAGAGAAGGATGACGGCTGGGATTTGGCAGTTCTGCTGCTGTCATTAGCTCGGGTTCTCGTGGGGATGATGGATCAAGTCCGGCCACGCCCTCAGCGTGAGCCAACGCTTTTCCTCTGTGCTGGCAGCTTCCGCGAGGGGGTCGAGGCCTCTCCAGACCTAGTGCGGGTGTCCACAGAGAAGTACTTTGGCACTGGGGTGGGTGGGGAGTGGCTCTCAGCGTCCCCGCCCCGCCCCCTGTAAGAGGCAGCTACTGCAGAGTGGCGGGGGTAGGGGGCGTGGGAGATGTGGGTATATTTATTCTGGCCTGAGAGTTGGATGCTGGGAGTGCTCCAGGCTACCAGAGGAACTATCATTAGTCCCAGCAGCCTGATTTTTCCGAGAGGACCAAGAACCCAGCACCCCTGGTTGGCCAGGTGGGGGCAGCCGTGTTGCGGTGACTTTATGCACATAAAATTTTGTGGGAGTTTGAAAGTTCCTTTGGCAATGATGGGACGCTGAGTAAATCTCAGCAGGGTTCGCTGAAAAAGAGATGTCCAGTTTATCCACTGGGTAGGAGGGTCAGGTTTAACCATGGCGTGAGGGGGGCACAGCGTCTTCAGATTCAGCCGGAGGTGGTGGGGGCTCAGTTGAGGGTGATGAGGGACACAGGTTCAGGTTCCGCCGGAGGTGATAGGGGAGCAGTACAAAGCTCAGCTGGGGTGATGAGGGGCTCCGGTTCAGTTTTGACCAGGCCAGATGCGCGCTACCAGCACAGGTAGGAGTCTGCAAGGCGCAGCTGGACGCTGGTGGCTCAGTCGGGTCGGCGGTGCGCCAGGGCGTTGTTCCGGCTCGCTGCAGCGAGTGGCGCTGAGCGGGTAGAGTCCACAGCTCCCGGCCCTTGGTGGCGGCAGGAGGAGTTCTGCGAGGGCGCCTCCTCCTCCCGCCGCAGGCTCCTCCTCTCCCTCCGCCTCCCTCGCTCTCGCTCGTCCGCCCGCCCGCCCAATCCGCAACCCTCCGCCCTGCAAAGCCGGGCCGCTTGTCTGGCCGGCGGAGGCTGAGCGCGACCCTAGTGAGCCGCGGCGCCCGCCGACCAGGGACAAGCGCGACTCCTGGGACGCGCTCTGCTTCGCGCCACCGCCTCTCTCCCATTGTTTCTGGGACGCTCGGGCCGGCGCCGTCCGGGTCGCGATTCTCCTCCTCTTCCTCCCGGAGGGGAGGGAACGGAGAGAGTCGAGCGTTTGCTCTGGGAGAGCGCAAGCCGAGGCCCCTGCCGCCGGGGCTCCGGGCTGGAGGAGGTGGCGGCGGAGGCCGAGGCAGAGGGAAGTGCGCGTCACTCCCGGGAGGAGAGTGTTTCACCTTCAAGCAGAGGCTGCGGTTTCCAGTTGCGTAAAAGCAGCAGCGGCGGCGGCGGGCGCTGGGGCTCGAGGGGCTCCTTGGCCATGGAGAGGAGATCCGGACCCGACGACGCCAGGAGCTCCGCTCAGTCTCTTTGGATCATTGCGTAGGCACCTGAGTTAACCGACGCTACGCGGGGGAGGGGAAGGTAAGAAGCGGTGGTATCGCCGGCCCCTTGCCCCGCCTCCTTTGCTGTCCTAGGAGTCCACCGCGAGGGCGCAGACCCGGGTCTTGCGCACCTTCCCTGTCCCTGGAGGCCTGGCCCGCTTTAGCGTTGGGCATTTCTGCCGAAATGAAAAACATCCTCTTGTTCCCCGCAGCACCCCTCCCTCCCTCTCCCGCGCGCCTCCTTTCCCAGTCTTCTTTGGATTAGAAGTAACCAGACTCCCCTGGAGTCAGTTCTCCGCGTTAAGAAAGGGTCCTTGGGAACCGTGTCTTGATTTCTTTCTTTCCTTGTATTTTCTCATTATGTTTACGAGGACGGGAACAATGGATCTTTGAAAGTCTGTGTGAACAGCCTTAAATTTTCTGAAGAGGGCTGGGATTAAACCCCACAGGAAGCCGGCTGCAGCAAAAGGTTGATGGAATGTGCATTGTAGAGTTTCGGCTTCGGTGCGCGCGCGTTTGTGTGTTTGGTGGGGATCTTTGTCTCGTTACTGTACCCCTGAGTTGGTGGGTCCCCCATCTCCCACTTAACTTTGTGTTACTCAGGGTAAGATGAGGCTTTAAAATAGCAAGAAACTTTCTTTAAAGCTGGAGAATAGCGTTAGCACTGGACCCCACTCTCAGCTTTTCTCTGCAGAGTTGGGAGATCCTGGCAAAAGAGGGGCAGTCTCGGTGAGGACCCAAAAAGTGCTGCAGTTAAGGCTAATTAATGCACTTTCAGCAATAAATCCAAGGTCCTGACTTTCCTGGATGCTCTCTGCTGAGGGTTGATGTGTGTCACCAGACCTCTCCCTGGAGCGGAAACAACTCACTTAAATTCTCCACATAAGGTTAGGAAAACAGACTTTGATATATGTCTCCTTTCATCAGCAGTTGGGATAAAGACAGAGTGCCCAATAATTTAAGAACTTTAATTCTGCTCACCAGCCTCTCACTACCTTGAGTTCATTCCCCTTTTTTTCAGTGTGACAGCATGATGCCATGCTGCCCGTTTGCACGTGTTGAGGGTGTGCAGATGTGAGCTCCTTCCAGGGAAGAGTGAGAAGAATTTAAAGGAAGGGGGAGAGGCTTCTTCTGAGCTGAGGGAGGCCTGAATTCCCAGGAAATGACTGCTAAAACCAAATACATATAAAGTAGCTTTATAGTTCTTTGGTTGGATAGAACAGAATTGTTAATGTTTATTTGAGCATTGAAGGAAGCTTACTCTTTTTGTAATTGGTCTGGGCATCATGCTCTGGTTGGGTGCCCCATTACCTATACAAAGGGTTCTTCTGAGTTTGTGTTTATGATCAAAGCAGAAGAAGGTGCATAGGCACATCCTCTACTAGTAAACATTGGGTGGCACTTTTTGGTGCTTTGTTCTATCTGTGCCTGAAGTGACTCCCCTTAGTTTTCTGTGTGTTTGTACTGGAGGAGCTGGACAGTTTGGAACTTGAAGTCTGTCTTCTGTATTTCAATTCAGTCTACTTGGTGCTATTTTATCTGATCTCTGTGTACTTACATGCTCAGAAAACTAAGGTTAGGATTGAACCCTGAGTCTTCTGCTGTTTGATTATATCAACCTCTGGATAAGAGAGTAGGTTGAGGATTCTGTGTGTGTATGTGAGTGTGTGTGTGCACACATGTGTAGGTACAGGAAGTAGCATCTGTAAATTCTTGCATGGTGCTTGTGTGAAGTTTCAGTGTCATGGTTAATTGAGTAAAGTCTACTTCCTTGGTCTAATCATAACCAGTGAATTTCAGAAGTGTCAAAGTCAGAGAGTCATAACAGGAAACCAGAATGGTGCAGTCATTCTACTAGTTATATTCTAGTAGAATTAACCAAGCCTGCCCTCAAACAGCTACCTAGAAAATGAGAAGACAAGTGGGGTAAAGTAGCCTTGTGGGCTATTTTTGAAGTTGAAAGGGTATTATTAGCCATGTGCCTCTGCGCAAGTTTTAGAAATTTGAATCGTGTTTTAGAATGAGAAAACTTTATCACCACTATCAAATTTACAGCTTGAGACTCATATTTTAAATGCTGCATGTAAACATCTACATTGTAAAGTGTTCTACAAATTTGAGTATTACATTCTCCATCTACCTACCTATCATCCTTCCATTTCCATTTAACTAACAATTATTAATTAATTATTATAATTAAGCCATGAATTGCAATAGACTCCTCTAGAAGGAGTCTCAGCACCTGCTTCATGGAGTGTTCTGTTGGTAGGGAGAGGGACATGGGTGGAGTGGCTGCTGTTGGGGAGGCCACTTGGCACCAAGATAAACCACATGTGGTGGTTTCCAGCTACCACTGTTGAAGAAATGAGTATAGCCAGGAAGCAAGGAAATGAATAGTCAGGAGGTCTAGTAAGTGTGTAAGGGATTGAGAGTACCACTATGCACATTTTTTTTTTTTTTTTTTTTTGGTACCTGGGATTGAACCCTGGAGTTCCTAAGCCTTAACCATATCTCCAGTCCTTTTTTATGTTTTATTTAGAGATAAGGTCTTGCTGAGTTTTTAAGTGCCTTGCTAAGTTGCTGAGGCTGGCTTTGAACTGGGGATCCTCCTGTCTCAGCCTCCCCAGTTGCTAGGATTACAGGCATGTGCCACTGTGTCTGGCTCATGCACAATCTTTAAGAAACCAGAGAAAGAACTGATTGGAAGTGGGGTTAGGGAATAGTTTTTTGAAAAATAAAACTTATTAAATTAGAAAAAATAATGGGACTGAAAACTGGTATAAAGGTGCCATTTTAGAAAGTAAAGATGGAAGGTTTTAAGTCAGACTTGGGTTTCAAACAAGATTTTGACACTGCTGGGCACGGTGGCGCAGGCCTGTAATCCCAGCACTTGGGAGGCTGAGGCAGGAGGATCGCGAGTTCAAAGCCAGCCTCAGCAACTTAGCGAGGCCCTAAGCAACTCAGTGAGACCCTGTCTCTAAATAAAATACAAAATAGGGCTGTGGGGATGTGGCTCAGTGGTGGAGTGCCCCTGGGTTCAATCCCCAGTACCAAAAAAAAGAAAAGATTTTGACAGTTGCTAACCATTTGCTACTGGGCAAATCCTCTGATTTTCTTCATCTGTAAAATGAGTTTTCAAATGCTTTATGGAATGTTCTGAGGATTAAATTGGATTAAATTTGCTGTGTATATGATAAAATACTATATAAGCTAGTGCTGTGTGTTATCAAAAGGGACTTTGAATATGTGTGTGTTTTAAAAGCTATTGTTGGATGTAAACCATAGCTTGAACTGGTCTTAACCACAGATTTCCAATTTACTGGCCTCTTCCAGTTTTGAACTCCCTCCGGGGGAAGCAAGTCTTTGGATTTTAGGCTCTATCTATTTTTATATGGTATTCCTCACCTATGCAAGCTTCTTCCCATCCCAGACACAGGAAATCTTACTTCATTTGGGTTGTGAGCATTAATTAAAAGGATGAGCTTTCTGGTACAGTGCATCCATGGAGTGAGAAGGGCTTGTCTGAGTTTGTACAGTAACATCACTTATCACCCTGCCTCCCAAGCCAAGCTGGCCCTTAATTCCCTCTATCTTACAAGATGAATATGGGAAAGAAAAGAAGCAAAGAAAGAAAAGAAAGCAAGGAAAGTTCTGTATCTGCATTGTTGAGACCATAAAAATCACCTAATTTTAAAAGAGTTATAATTTCCAACTAGATTGTTAAATGCTGTTCTCTCAATAACAGCAGCTGCTGTCTAGGTGAAATTTGAATCTGTAAGCAATACTTGCTTTAGTTCTCTACTTGAAATAGAATTAAGCTCATCTGACATTTTAATAAATTGCCTTTGATAGAAATCCAAACTCAGATATTTAAAGCTATTATGTTAAATGTGACTCTTTTGAAGAAAGGGGATGATATGAATGTCAATTGGTTTTTTGGACAGTTGTACATATGCTGAATCCTAACACATAGTTCTAGGGGATCTTAAAAATAATATTAAAACAAGGAAGTTGAGACCCAGAGAGGCTCACTAATTAGGTAAGGTCATATAGTAATTTAATGACTGAGCAGGGACAAGACCTCCTTTGTCTGTCTCTATTTCCAGACACCCCCCCACCCCCCACGATATATTCTAATTTATTCCACTTTGGCTTTGTTAGCAATGTAGTTATTTGAATTTTTTCATGGACAAATAGTTTGCATTTAGGCATGGAAACTCATTGCATCCAAGTTAAAGCAGACCCTATATCTTCTTTATATTTCATAGTACTTGCACATAATATGGTGATCATGGTAGGGTGATGTCACTTATAATAAATTTCTGTCAAATAAGGAACTAAGTGTAAAAATAGCGTTAGCTTTACTTGTGTTTTCTATAAACAGGACCAAGTTTAAAATACAAAGAAGCAAGTTCCTGGAAACATTATTCAGATTTGTATTGTGAATCACAAGGATAAAAGCATACTAGAAATAGTTTGTAAGTTCTTTTGTTTTTCCTGTATTTGCTTTGGGAAAGCTTTAGTGTTGGTTGTCAGGACCTACATTCACCAAATATTTTGTTGTATTTCTAAAATGTGCAAGGTCCTGCTGCTTTCTGTGAGCAGAACAAAGATAAATGAGATATGGGGTCTTTATTAAAATACCTCTTAAAAAAGTGAAGCAGACTTGGAAGCTGTAATTATTATCTCCTAACAAATTAATCCTGTGATCTGTGAAGCAATACTGTTTGGAAATTGTTATTCTTAGACTAAAGCCTTAAGCAGATTTGTAGCAAGACACATATTTTCATATAGCACGAAGAGTGGTAGATCTTTTACATTTATTGTATCAGGGCTTCATGTTAGTTTGGACAGTAAGTAAAAGTTTGGCGGTATTTGATGAATTTTATATAATGAAAAACTTGTTGAAGAGAGATCGTGGCATTCTTAGCTTTAATGTATTAAAAAACAAAAAGGTGGTTTTAATGCTGCATAGAAAGATCCTTAGGACATTGTTGGTTGAAGAGTTACAATCTACATTGAGCCACTCAAAAAAAAAAAAAAGAACTGTCCTTATTAACTGAGTTTGATGCAAGTATCTGAGAACATATAAATATTCACCACAAACTAGATGTTTTCATCAGGTTTGTTACCAAGTCTCTCTCAAGATGAAACTTACTGATTTGGAGACTTTCCCCAAATTCCTGTCTTGCCCTTTGGAGGCTGCAAAGCCTTCTGTTGTCATAATGGCCTGCGCTAATGGTGACTCATTTTCCTGAATGATGAATGGTTTTCCCACACAATGAAATTGGAAAATTAATCATTAACATCTTAGGGATTGGCAAGTTTAATTTAGCACTAGGAAAAATGCCCGAGTCCTGTTTCGGAAGGAATGAGAAAAATGAATCATTTTTTAAAAATTGTAACAAAACCCAAACCCCATGTAACATTTTTTTTTTTGTACCAAGAGTGCCACCACTATTAAAATGATCTTTATATTAGAATTAAAAAAAATTATGCTTCATGAACAAAAAAGGTGTGACTTTATTTTATTTATTTATTTATTTTTGGGTACTGGAGATTGAACCCAGGGGCACTCCACCACTGAGCCACATCCCCAGCCCTGTTTTGTATTTTATTAGAGACAGGGTCTCATTGAGTTGCTTAGGGCCTCGCTAAGTTGCCGAGGCTGACTTTGAACTCAGCGATCCTCCTGCCTCAGCCTCCCAAGTGCTGGGATTACAGGCGTGCGCCACGACGCCCGGCTAAGGTATGACTTTAATTGCTCGATATGTACATACTGATAGCCATTTTCCAGCCCGTGGAATATTCAAGCATAAATAAGTGCTGCTAATATTGAGGAGCTAGCACTTTGATAGGAAGTAGGATACATGTGACCACATATAGCTTAAAAGGCCAAGCAAGGGATGAATAGCCTTTCAGCACAGTTAATGACATCTTTTGATTCACAACAATTGCTGCTTTCCTAAGGGCCTGCACTGACTTGGATACTGCCTGTCCTTACTTTATGGGAACTGCTTCCAGTATAGGATCAGCTGGTGGACACCCTCCCAGCTGTCTGGTTACCATGTGGTCTTAGCTTGATTTTAACTTTCTTGGTTCCTGTTTGTGCTTGTAACAATAGCCTGTCCTGCTTTCAGGTATCCCTGTTTAGATACACAAAGTCCAACCACCGCCATAATGCTGGGCAATTGCTTGTTCATGGAGGTCCTGACTTTTGACGCTGGCTTTCTTGAGTCTTGGGGAGCAGAAGGTAACTGTTCAGAAGAGGTCATCTGGTCTATTTGTTTGGCCTGGGTTTCACATGCCTTAGGAGGAGGTTAAGACTGGGTTTTGTATTTTGGCTTAAAAACTTGCTTTCCAAAGAATAGGAAAGACTTCTTGGGTCTGTTGTTTCCCCTGCCCTGTTTGTTGGTGTGTTGGACAGTGTATTCTTATTTTAGTGGAAGTTTAATGGTAGATTTTAATGAGTACTTATAAAGTAAGGAAGTTATCAGTAATGGTCTGATGGTACACATTTGGGTTAGTAAATTTGCCAGGACTTTTAGAAAATTTAAATGTGCTTCCATTCATAGACATTTATTAAACCCAGGTTGATCACCTCTTCAGACCCACCAGACCAGTTTCTTTGTCCCAACATGCCCTGGAATTTCTCCTTCACTCATGCTATTTCCCCCGCTCCTCTTAGCACTGGGCTTGGAGCTCTTTGATTGGAGGGTTCATGTAGATTTTTTTTTTTTTTCACGACTGTGTCTACATTTTCTAGTGGAGTCCTCGAGAGATCTCAAAACTAAACTTGTCCCTGTTTGGAAATGTTTTGCTTCCAGTGGCTAAAATTGTATTAAAAATAGGTTATGTATTACAGTTAAAAGAAATGGTACACTTGAGTCCTGGTCCTGCCATTAACAGAGTGGATTGAGTAGCCCTGGATCTTTTCAGTTTGGACATCTGATTATTCGTCTAGCCTATTTTTGGTTTGAAAGGCATGTCAAAACGTACTCGTTGTGTATTTCCTATTGTCATTGCATTTCAGTGTCTGTATATCACTAGATCATGAACTTTTGGTGTGCCTATACTTGTTTATCCAACACATCTCGACTTTATCCCCCCGCCCTTCCACTTTTCAGTATTCTTCCAACATAACTTTCCTGGCTCTTTCTTCTTGAGAAGTATTTTCAAGCGTTGTCCCTGGCACTCTGTAGAGAATGCCGCCCACAGGCAGCTCTGACCTGTGCTGTAACCTTAATTAAATCAGCCTCCCTCAGGTCGGGCTTGGGCTGTGGCTTGTTCTTTTGAAGGTCAGCTGCAAGGCTGACACATGCCTGCACCACCATTGTGTGCCTCTGCCCAGCCATCCGTCACTGTCAGCAGGTTGGAAGCCTCTCTTGTGTCTTACCAGCCGCTAGGAAGGGGGGCATGGGGGATGGTCTAAGGAGCATGGGGGTGGGGGGAGGACAGAGGAGAGCAGCTTCTCAGTAGAAAGAATTAAGGAGGGAAAGGAATCTGATGAATAATAATAGGAAACAAGAAACAAGACTGAGCAGACGACAGATAGGTAAAATGAGCCTCTCCCTCAGTGTCTAATTTTCCAGAACAGTTTCTGGCAGTTTATCTATTGGTTCTGCCGAAAGACAAAATTATAGCAAATTTAGTTATAGATCTTCTGGGCTTTAATTGGGAATTCATGAATGGCGCAGCCTTCATGCAACAAAATAGGAGAACTCCTGACCAGGCAGAGAGACACAGCAGTGGGAACAAGGAAACAGCAATAGGAAAAAGCTGGTTGGTTAACATCAGGTTACAGCAGGTTACTTTTTGTATAAGAGTTAATTAAAGCAGAAGGGAATTCCATATTCCACTGATTGGAGTAAATTGGAATCTCCTGCTTTCAGGGAAAAATTGGTTTATTTTGGGATCTTACATGAAATTCTACAGATTTCTGAATGAAAATGGACTTCATGTTTTCAACAGTCTCTTCCACGTAACTGATGTATCTACTTAGCATTTATGCTGAATTTCTTACAGGGGTTTTAGAAAAAGTAATTTATTCTCTACACGCTGGAAGTGGGTTGGGTACTACATCATATTCTCCTACACTGTATAAAAAGACTCTCAAAAAACTCTGTTTATAGAAAATCTATATAATAGATTAAGTACATGATCTTCATGAGAAAATTGGTCACACTTAAATATTCATTTGAAAAATCGACAAATTAATGGACCTAAAAGGTCAACTTTGTTTATTTTTTGTCTTCTCTCCTTCCTTCCTTCCTTCCTTCCTTCCTTCCTTCCTTCCTTCCTTCCTTCCTTCCTTCCTTCCTTCCTTCCTTCCTTTCCTGGAGATTGAACCCAGGGCCTCATACCTGTTAAGTAAGTACTCCACTACTGAGTTATATTCCTAGACCTTTTTAAAGGAATTTTTAATTTTGAGACTTAGGTCTCACTAAGTTGCCCATACTAGCCTCCAACCCAAGATCCTCCTGTCTTGGCCTCCCAAGTAGCTGGGATTACAGGCATATGTCATCACACATAGCCTGTTTATTTTCTACTGAACAGTTTTATACAATCAAGATATTGAACTCATGTTTATCAACAGACATAATCTAAATCTAAAACAAAACTAAAGGCAATACCTACCTTGCCCACCAAAACAAATGAAAAACAAACAAAAAACAACCCCCCCCCCAAATTGAAAATCACCTTGTTATTCTCTGTTGTGTCTTTTTCTTATAAGTAGTAAGTTGGGATATGGAATTGTTTATTAAAAACTTGAGGCTGTTAGGAGCTGGTTAAATATTTTATTGGCTCAGAAGTACTAATAATAAAATCCATGATTTGTTTTCATGACAATTCACACATACCTTTTTTCTGACATGTTTCACTTTTTTACTGTTCATGTTTTTACTTTTGGGGCATACCAGTCAGTATGCTGTAAGGATCTTTTATGATCTTAATGAAAGGAAAAGTTTTCTTGGCCAAATTTTGATCTGTTATATCAAAACTGTTATAGAGCAAAGACTGAAACTTGTGGAATTTACCCAGGGATTGAATACTGTTTTAAAATTGTGTCCTTGATAAAAAAAAAAAAAAGAATAAACTAGATTACCTTAGCTTCTTGTTTGTTCTTTTGTGCCTAAACTATCCCTTAAAAATAAATTCTCATAAGTTGGGTGTGGTAAGTGCACTTCTGTGATTCCAGTGATTCTGGAGGCTGAGGCAGATAGGTCACAAGTTCGAAGTCAGCCTACGCATTACTGAGACTCCGTCTCAAAGTGAAAAATAAAAAAGGACTGGGGATGTAGCTCAGTGGTACAGTATTCCTGGGTTCAATCCCCAGTACCCTCTCCCCCACCCCAAGAAAAGTTCTCATAAAAAGTGCAGGTGGGATTAAAAGAAGTTTAAATAAGTCAGAATAATTGGATTTCCATTAGATGTTCAATATGGGACCAGTCTGCATGTTTTGACACTGGCTGTGGAACCCCTCTGCATTGGGCTGGAAGAGTTGTTGATTTGGGGACTGAAGACATGGCCTGTGGGCAAGTGTCCTCAACTACTCCAGTAAGTGATAATTACGGGGTAGTGAATTTGTTTTGCATATTGGCATTTCAACCTTAGACCTTTACAACCCAGCCCTTCAGAAGAACTCTTTTTTTTTTTTTTTTTTTTTGAACCAGGGATTGAACTCAGGGACACTTGGCCACTGAGCCACATCCCCAGCCCTATTTTGTATTTTATTTAGAGACAGGGTCTCACTGAGTTGCTTAGGGCCTCGCTAAGTTGCTGAGGCTGGCTTTGAACTCTCGATCCTCCTGACTCAGCCTCCCAAGTCGCCTGGATTACAGGCGTGCGCCACCACGCCCTGCCAGAAGAACTCTTACTAGTTCTGAATTACTGCTGCAGTCTCCATATTGAAAAGGCTCTTCTTTAGAACCCAGCCTTAACAACAGAAAGTGGCTGGAATGTTTTCCTTTTTTCTGTGAGCCTATTGCATTTCATAGTGTGTGGTTAAACCATTAAAAAAATTGTAAAAGGCTACACTTGTCCAGGTAGTTTACCACTCTTTATCTTTAGCATTCCTGACTGCAGTGGCTAAGAACACTTTTTAGTCACCAATTAGATTTTGTATTGGCCACTGACTTTTTTGCTTGACGTAATGTTCTGAATTTGTCCCACATCAGAGACACTCATAGAGATTAGTTATATTTCTCAGAGCCTCAAGAATGTTGAAGAAGGATTAAATGAGAAGTTTCAGTTTATGTGTGTGTTTGGGGGGAGGAACAGAGAAATCTTGTAGTTTAACAGATTGGGAATATACTTACACAAAATCAAACATCTCTGAATGAGAGTGCATTTTATTTTTTTCAACCATCTGTCAATTTTCTCCCAAATATGAATAAACACACACAGACACACATGCCTGTAGTGTTTATGTTGAATTCTTTTGCAGGAATTTGTGATCTGAGTTCAACAACCACTTATTGAGTACCTCTTATGTGTAATGTCCTTGAGTGTACTGAGACAAGAAAGACCTCACCCTGGTCTCAAGAGGCACATTGTTTACTGCAGGAGATGGGCAAGTACATAAATGGAACCTAAGGCATTCAGCAGGGCCATCCTCTTAGAGCTTTAAGCACAATACAGAGAAGAGAGGGGACTCAGGGAATGTTGAGAAGGCCTTGAGATGGTGCAGAATTGAAAAGTTTGAACCAGAGTATCTCAAGATTTTTTTCAAAATCATGCCCCTTTTCCCATTTTTTTAAAAATCTTTAATGTTATTGAAATTTAAAAATGGTTTGCTTTCTGTGTTTATTTACTGTAAATTTATTGTAAAATAAATTAATTGGATGCTCTTACCAACTATATGTATGTCCTTTCTACCTCAAGCTGTTATTAGAGGTAAGGTACTCTTTCTCCGAGAAAAGACTTTTATTTAAAAATAATAATGAGTTTTTAAGAGGGCAGCTGTCTTTTAAAATAATAATGAGTTTTTAAGGGGGCAGCTGTCTTTTTGGGGAGCAGCTGAGAGTTAGACAAAAGTACTAGATACTTCTTTTGACTGTTTTTCCTAACTTACATATATACATCTTTTTAGTCTGTGATATTTTCATAGTCTTAGTAATTAATTTAATTAACTACTTCACATATTTGCCTAACTTGCCTCTAGAAGTTTTTACATTTTTATTTTTGTGGTTTTGGGGATGGAACCCAGGGCCTTGGTAACACAGGGCAGGTGCTCTGCTATTGAGCTTTAGCCCCCATCCTGCCTGTGTGAATGTTTAATTTCCTGTTAACTTGTTTGATGTATAACAAGCCTTTTGAACTACCACTTTTTGTTTTCCAGTAAATACTCACAAAATAATTCTTTCAGGGAACATTTAAATGCCCCCAAATTGTGCTTTTTCAAAACTGGGGAATGCATTTCCAATTTCAATATGAATAATTTGGATCACCTCCCATTTTGGATTATCTGTTTTATTTTAGGGGCTGTCACAGCTGTAATACCCCTAAAATGTTTTGTAAAATACGCTAGATCCCTTCTACATAGGTTGTCCTTTCCCCTTAACTAACAAGCCTTTAAAAACCAGCATATACTGCAAACACACGGTATTAAAGTGAAATTGGTCAGTGTAAAATTGAACTGGCGCATAATGTTTGCATTAAAGCCTTGAAAACCAGAGGATATTCTTCATTGTCTTTCCCCTGATAGTTCCGTTCTTTGTTTTCAGGATGCCAAATTCAAATGCTCTAGGTAGTATTAACAACATTATTGATTAGGCAGCCATTGGAGATATCCTGGGAACCTACACACCAGTTTAATGGTATTTCCTTGGCTAGTTTTACTCTACCTTCCAAACAAGTGATTCAAAATTGAATGTAGGAATTGTATTTCTTGAGGCTACTATAAAACTTTTGTATGTCCCCCATAGTCTCACCCCAATCCTCTGACGGCAGGGACTCACACTTGCTTACTGAGTGAGTGAAATGGCATTTTTTCCCATGAACAATTTAAATCCGTAACTAGTAACTAATGTACTTTAAATTGATTCATAACGCTATGCCCCAAGAAAACCTATATACGTAAATGAAATTTTAAAGTATCACATCTTACATTCTTAAAAAATCTGCATAATATATGTATCTGCTTAAAATATGATGTTTTTTGCTTTTATTCTTAGCTACGATTGCCAATAATATGTTAATTCCTAGGAAAGGAATACTTGTACATTTGCATATTTTTCAGTAAAACAGAGCTAATGGACTCAGAATGAACTTATATTTATCATCTATCCCCTTTTAGCTTGTGGTAGTTCCTATCTGAATTTTCATCCTAGGTTGCCATTTTGTAACCTTGAAGACACAAATTATTCTCAGTAGACCAGTGAGCACCCTCACTGCCATTTAATTTTTTGTGGGTACATCTGGTGGCACATTATCTCACACAAAAGGGCTCTCCAGCCTGTTAAGTAGTAACAGCCTTTCTCACCCCTAAACAATGAGGTATCAGAGAATTGCAGCCTAAGAAACAAAGGATTCCCACTCCCTTTCAGAGAAGATTATGGCCCTAATTCCCTACCCTTCTGAAAGACTGGCACTCAGGAATATCTAGTTTAGTCCTTGCTTTGTTAATAGAGGGTCATAAAGAAGCTCTTTGTTACTCTCTTTCTTTTCTTCCAGAAGGATGTATCCATTATTTTGGGCTGTTGCCTGGTACATGCAGCAGTTTCTTCAATAGCACCTTGAATGGGTGGTGTTTTTCTTTTGTTGGGAAGCATAAGCTGTATTTAAATAATTACTTTTGTTCACAATTCAGACCTCACCAAGCTAGTGTTTTCCACAGATGCCCTGACTCTAGAACATTCTTTGCCCCATGTAAAATCAGCATCAATTGCGGATTAGATTTCTTTTCTGTCCCTATTAATTTTCAGGTCCTTTGAATCCTGGGAATGCTTATTTGTGGCTTCTTTAATGACTGTTTTGTGTTTAATGGGGTTTGCGGATGCTTTAGAGCATTTTGGAGGCACCCTTATTACTAGAATCTTGTTCATTGTTTGGCAAATGAGGGGGGATTAATTGTAAGGGTATTGAATGAAGTCAGGTGATGCTGAGATGCTCTAGTTAAGGAAGGGAGGTAGTAGAAGAGGAAGAACATCATGTTTCTGAAGCCCTCGAGCACATCTTATTTATTCAGTCATTGCAACAAAACAGTGTATGGTTTAACTATTCTTCTGCCCTCCCTCCCTGCTTTCTTTTACAAATTAACAAAACTTCATCCAAAACCTGCAAGTGATCACCGTAAACCTAAGAAAATAAAAAAAGGATTTCCCCTTTGTGTGTGTGTGAGTTTTTCCTAGATAAAAGGGAACCGAGTATTATATATGCTCGTGTACTTCTACATGAAAAATTCCTGACAAGATTAATATGCCCTTCCATGCTCAGCAAGGTTCTGATCACATTTTTGGAAAAATGCATTCTTTAAAGTTACTGCCTCTCAATTGTTCAGAAAGATGCAGTGTGTAACCTCACAGCCTGAACTTCAGAGTCAAAGTACCTGGGTTTAAGTCTTGGTCGTCTACGCTAGTTATGTGATGTTTGGGAAAGCTTATTAAGTTTTCTAGGTCTCCATTTTTTTTTCATGGGAAAAATGGGAATAATGGTACCCACTCGTAGATTGGTTGTATGCAGTCTGTTAAATAAGTTAATAACACATAAGGTGTTTAGAACAGTGTTTGGCAGTAAGTGCATGTTAGCTGTTTTTCTTTTTAAAAATGACCTAAACCATAATATTTGAATGTCTACTTTTTTAAGAAAAAAATTCAGGATTTAAAGAAATAAGATAGACTTAGACTTTCCGACAGAGTGAAATTCAGAGTCTATAGTGAAGTGAGAGCACAGGTAGAAACACCTAAATTGCTTAACCCCAAGATAAATCTAGTGGGAAAATTCAACACCCAAATACGAACACCTATCTGTTGGAACTTTCTAGGGCCACTTAAGGTCCTCATAGGATACTTGGACTTTTCAGCTTAAAGAACTCTGCATAATAATATGCCAAGTGTGATCAGCTGCTTCAGTGTCACTAAGGTACCTTTATGAAAAAATAAAAGTAAAATCCAGAGCCCTCTTTGCATCATTTGGGCCACAATCACAGGGGCAGAGAGCCCAGGAATCTCCATTTTTAACAAGCTTCCCTGGTGGTTCTTAGGCATGATGAAAATTGAGAACAGCTGGTGAGAGCAGTTGGCTCTAGAGGTTTGCTAGATTCACTTGGGGAGCATTTAAAAGCTACAGATGCTCGGAGCCTGGCTTAGCCATCTGATTTATTTGTTTTGGGGTGTGGCCTGAGCATTAGCATTAGCAGGTGATTTAAATGTGCAGCTGGAGTGGAGAAGAGGTGGCATTAGAAGACAATTAGTGAAGGTGCTTGTTGACATAATTTATTATATCAGGGCTGTAAGCTAACTTGAGATCTTCAAAAAGTCATTACAGGTGGTTACCAGGGCCTGAGGATTGAATAGGGAATTATTTAATGGGTATGAAGTTTTTGTTTGGGATGATGAAAAAGGTCCTGGAAATGGATGGTGGTGATGGTTGCACAACTTTGTAAGTATATTGAATGCCACAACTTAAAAATGGTTAAATGGCAAGTTTTATATTTTATATATTTTGCCACAATAAAAAATATGCTTTAAAGACATTACAGTTTACATATTCTGAACTGTATTGTTATTTTTTCTTTTCACAGTGACAGGGTATCATGTATGCCACTGATTCCAGGGGACACTCCCCTGTTTTCCTACAAACTCAGAACGGAAGCAGCCATCGCTCACCTGGTTATGTTCCAGGGAAGGTTGTTCCCCTACGTCCCCCTCCTCCTCCAAAGAGCCAAGCTTCAGCCAAGTTTACCTCCATCCGACAGGAAGCACAGGCAGCCTTTGCCTTCTCACCTGAAGAACAGCAAACACAGAGAGCAAGCCGGAAGCAGAAGCGACACAAGAATACTTTCATTTGCTTTGCTATAACTAGTTTCTCATTTTTTGTTGCACTTGCAGTCATTTTAGGAATATCCTCAAAATATGCCCCAGATGGTAAGTATGTGTGTGTGTGAGTGCATGTGTGTCTATGCTGCACATGTAGAACACATTCCCAAAGAAGAAAGGAGGAAATATTAGAATAATATTTGAAAACTTTTATTTCCATAAGTGGCTTAGCTAGCCAAAACACCGTTAGGCAATATGAGGTGTAACATGTTATGAATGAGAACAGTTGTTCAAGGAATCCATTGGAAATTATAAATTTCAAGGATTTGCTCTTCCTTGTTGTTTTTCCACTTGGTCCTGGTGCTTAAGTTGTTCTTGGAGTCTCTCTTTTGGAAATGCTTTTAAGGGTCTTTACTGAATTCTTATGGCAGCACAATTTCATCCTTTGTGGTAGTATAATTTTTGGACTACCAGAAGTATTTTTTTTGGTCATAAATGTGATAAACTAGATTTGATTTTTTTGAAATAAGTGATTAAAATAATAATAACTTGTGTTTTGTGGTTTGGAATGAGATTGGCAGACAGTTCCAAAGGAGGAGCTTCAAATATTTTTTAGTTATATGCAGTGTACATCCTTGAAGTAAAGCATCTATGAGGATGTGTAAATTCTGACACATCCTCATCCATTACTTCATAGTTAAATATCATACAGGGAGGTTTTCATTTCTTGAATGGTCTTTGCTTTTGGAGGAACCATATTAGCAGTTCAGTGGTAATATATTTACTTTGAATGGTTTTGAATAAGTTTGTTCTCATTCAGCTTTAATATAATGCCAACAAAAGAACTGCCTCATAGAAGAAACCCCTGTATCTAAGTTTTAACTTAGAGGGTCCAGGGCTGTGACTGAGAGTAGCAGACCATTTATCCTGGCTTGGGTGCCATATTTGTCTACTTTTTTTTTTTTTTTTAAACAAAGTCTATAATATGTCCCCCCCACCCCTTTGGTTAAATTAGATGCTTCCTTAACTGGATATAACAGCTGAGGGATATTTTATCATTTATAAGATTTAAAATATTATTTTATTTAGTTTTCATGGATGCTTTAGGGTCCCAGCAGGGTTAGTGTCAATGCTTCTTAGTTGATAGATGGAAAATAAGAGAGATGTTTGTATCCACATCTTTGTTGACCAAACCAGTAGACTATATTATAAATTTGTGACATTGCTCCTTTTCCCAGCAGAATAAGCAAGTTTATTGCTGCTCTTTCATACTTCCCAAGTAATCCGCAGTAGAGGGATGCTAGACTAGTGGGAATCAAAGCCAAAATCTGTGGCTTTACTTGGTGTTTTCAAGTCCATTGAAGATGTTGAATTGCTGATGTGGTTCCTTGAGTCAACATTCTTTAGTTTCATATTTTGGCAATATAAATACAGATTATCCATGGAAAGATCTGGTATGCTGAAAAATTTCGGGCTCAGCATTTTGCTGTTACAAATGTACTTACTCTTCTAAAAGTGGGTAGCTGGGAAGGTGGGATGGCTGAGCTGTTTTTCACTGTTGTCTCATTAAGTGAATTTTACTGAAAGGGAGAAGATTGGAATTTTTGTGATGGTTCTAATGAAGTGTGCTTTCCTCGGAAATAATTTTAAACAATTAAGAGAAATTATGTAACTGTTTCAGTGGACTCCAGATTTCAAAAGATGGGATTTCCCTCTCTGAAGCTGAGAATGGTGCTTGTTACATGGGACATAAATGAACTGTATTTCTCTTGTACTGAAGATTGAATCCAGGGACACTCTACCACTAATTTACATCCTCAGCCTTTTTTATTTTGAAACCAGGTCTTGCAAAGTTTCTTTGGGCTTCATTAAGTTGCTGAGGCTGGTCTTGAACTTGTAATCCTCCTGTTTCAGCCTCCTGAGTTGCCAGGATTTCAAGCATGTGCCATCATGCCAGGCTACATTGCTTCTTATATAACACCATGGAGAATTTCAGCTAGATATTTTATGGGAAGAGAGGGAGGTGGGGGTTGAAGCAAAGTTCAAGAAATCCTTATTAGTAAGTCAGAAAAAAATTTGAGAAATTTCTTATTTCCTTGACAGAAATAAAAATTGAAGGATGTCTCCCTTCCCCTCTTTTTCTACTGGAGATTGAGCTGAGCGGTACTTTACCACTGAGCTGCACCCCAGCCCTTTTTCATGTTTCTTGCCCTTTCAAAGTCTGGCTAAGTTGCCCAGGTTGGTCTCAAACTTTTGATCCCCCTGCCTCAATCTCCCACGTTGCTGGGACTATAGATGTGGGCTACCACATCTGACGGATTATTTTCATTTTTATATAATTTTTTACAGTGCTAGGGATTGAACCCAGGCTCTTGTGCATCTTAGGCAAGTACTTCACCTCTGAACTACACCCCTAGTCCCAAGGATTGATTTTAGTATAATAATGATGATCATTGATTTATCTGAAGAATTGAATATCAATCATAAAACAGCTGTGAGAAAAATTAATTCATAATTGGCACAGACTTAGCTAGTGGGCCTAATTTGATGCATAGTGTCACCTCTAAGAGAAAACAGTAAGACTTGGACAACATAAGTGCTTGGAAACAGGGTGATGATCATAGAAGATTATGCAAGTTTAAAGGGAAGAATTGGAAATTTTTCTGTATGGAATTTCTTTGTGCCACTCAGTCTTTCTCACACTAATCCCCAACACATACCCTCCACTTTTACAAAAGATATTCCTTCATATGCCCCTCCACCTTAGGTAGTAGGGACTGAACCCAGGGATGTTTAACCTCTGAACTATACCCCTAGCCATTTTTATTTATTTTGAGTCATGGTCTCTCCAAGTTGCTTAGGACCTTGCCCAGTTTCTGAGACTGACTTTGAACTCCCGATTCTCCTGCTTCAGCCTCCCAAGCCACTGGGATTATAGGAATGTGCCACCATGGCTGGCTCTTCATGTTTCTCAAGCATCTTTCTTATTATGACCTTTGCTTAGTTTAAATACAGGTGACTTGTTAGTCTAGCTTGAATAACCACGTGGTCGTGGATGGCAGGAGATACATGCATATTTAGTATTATTATCTCCCCTTTGTTCTCCTCTTGTTTAAATACAAACCATCCTTTCAGGTCTAGGTCTAGTGCCAACTGTTTGGTGATGCTGCTGCAGTTACTTTGGCCTCTTCTTCCCTCCTTGGTCTGAGGTCATTTGCACCTTAAAGTAACTACCACCTGTTCAACATGTAATTCCATCATACATGATGGCTTTTTCTCCTAAGCTAACAGATAAACTTGAATGTGAATTCACTTTTTGCTTTACAAGTTTTATAGTATGTATTACAAAATGCACAAATCAAATTTCAACAAATACTTGCTTATTAGTTGATCAGAACTGAAGGTGTGATTTTCCCTTCTCCTCTTCCTAATTGTGGCAGAAAATAAGGATTTCATGTACAAATAGCTGCCGTTTCACTGTCACCTGATTCTAGTAAAGGAACACTACAAGTGAAGAACCTCATTTCTCAGAAGCAGAACTTCCTTATCCTTCAGCTTGCTAAGTGATCTTGGGTTTGGCTCCTCTAATCTGAAATTTCCTCATCTCTGCAGATGAGAAGTCATGTTTGTGACCATTTGTCTCCTGCAGTTTTGTGGGAAAGTACACATGACTGAAGCCTCTGCCTTGGAAGGAGGTGCTATGATTGCCCACTTTGTGATTTACTGTGCATAAGAAGGAACCTGTGGATACCTAAACTACACATTATTTAGCAATTTCCATTTTTCACTTACCAATATGTTGTGAATGTTTTTTTTCTTTTTGTGGTGCTGGCAGTCAAACCCAGGGTTCACATATGCTAGGCAAGTCCTCTACCACTGAGCTACATCTAAAACAATTTTCTAGTATAAGTCCAAGGGCAATTTATAATTTTGCTTCTTACTGTTGATTTAAATAATTTCCGGAGTAGATGGTTTAGGGGAACTTACTTTTTTACCTTGTAAAATTTGACCTGAACTAGATGCTGACCACTTAGTTTTGTGGTAATTTTTTTTTTTTTTTTTTTTTTTTTTTTAATGTTGGGAAAGTTAAGGACTTAACATTTTTTAGTGGGTGGAAAGGGATAGAATTTTTATCCTAATGTCAGGAAATCAAAATATGTCAACACCTTACTTACAGAACTGTATTCAGTGGTGAGAATGTTTGGATTTAGCTAATCATATTCTTCCCTTTTCCTGGGTTGGATGGGATATCAGTGTTGTGTTCTTTTATAGAGAATTGCCCAGATCAAAACCCCCATCTCAGGAACTGGGACCCAGGACAGGATCCTGCAAAACAAGTTGTTATCAAGGAGGGAGATATGTTCCGCCTGACCTCAGATGTCACGGTGAATTCAATAGTCATTCAGGATGGAGGTAGGTAATTGTCCCTGCCTGCAGGGACTGCAAGGTTAATCTTTAATGTGGGGGATATTTGCTGTTCCTTTTATAAAACTATTCTTAGATGGCATAGATTTTGAGATAGAATGTCACTTTAACCATGAAAATGTATTTAGTTTCCAAGTTTAAACCATGGAATCCAAAAGCTGTAAGGACCTTACAAATCACTAAAGACTCTTTATTTATTAGACAATGAAGCAAAAAAGGTGATTATTTGCAAGCGGAATCTGTGTTACAACTGATCAAGAATGACGAGAGAGTTAACATGGTTTTCCATACACAAACATGAGATTCAAATTTGTAGACTTAGTTATTTTTTCTAGAAATGATTTATTTCTAAATTGAATGGATTGAAATATGAACTCTTCACTTTTTTGTTGACTTTATTTTGAAAACTAGTTTAGTTTTCAAAGCAGAAACTAAACGAGTTTAATTTTCTAAGTAAAATTTTCCCAACTTAAATGTGGAAGTGTTATCTTTTTTTTTTTTTTCCTGCTTGAGGGGAAAATCTATTTCTGTGTGTCTCAGAAAGATGTTCCAGAAGCTGGCCTACAATAACGTTGTTCTCTACAGGGCTGCTTGTATTTGGGGATGATAAAGATGGATCCAGAAATATTACTTTGAGGACTCGTTACATCCTGATCCAGGATGGTGGGGCGCTTCATATTGGAGCAGAAAAATGCCGCTATAAATCCAAAGCGACAATTGCCTTGTATGGCAAGTCAGATGAAGGCGACAGTATGCCAACATTTGGCAAAAAGTTTATTGGCGTGGAAGCTGGCGGGACACTGGAGTTACATGGGGCACGGAAGACATCGTGGACGTTGTTGGCAAAGACGCTGAATTCCTCAGGCTTGCCATTTGGGTCCTATACCTTTGAGAAGGACTTTTCCCGGGGCCTCAATGTGAGGGTCATCGACCAAGACACGGCCAAAATTTTGGAAAATGTGAAGTTTGATACCCATGAGTACCAAAATGAGAGCAGACGACTTGAGGAATTTCTGAGAGTCCAGGATCCGGGTCGGATTGTTGCTATAGCTGTGGGAGATTCAGCAGTCAAGAGCCTGTTACAAGGAACTATCCAGATGATCCAGGACAGGTTGGGGAGTAAGCTGATCCAAGGACTGGGCTACAGGTGGGCATGCCTTGTTCTTTTCTCTCCAGCTCTGTGTTGGAGTCTTTTTTTTTTTTTTTTTTTTTTTTTT